>JAHWFP010116420.1:54407-82438 GCA_023313725.1 Lithobius niger | reverse complement strand
TTTTTGTGATCATTTGTGCGATAATATATGTCATAAGTATTTCAAATTATCATGTAGGCCTAAAGTTACAATCTTAAAATTCGGGGGAAAAAGTGCTGCTAAAGATGTTGAAAAGTTCCTGCATTGCCTCCTCCCCCCCCCCCCAAAAAAAGTTGCTGAAAATGCTGAAATGTTGCTCCATGGGCCCAAAAACTGCTCTAAATGTGTTAAATGTGTGACCCCGCTGATGAAGCTTACAGCGCTCCCCCAGACCCCCTAGCTGGTTATTCAAACTTTTTTTAGTAGCACAGGGCGCCCCTCATGCAGTGTCCCCCCCCCCACACACACACAATTATTGCGTACGCCAACCTAAACTCTCAAAGGTTTCATGGCATTTAAAGCTAACATTGTAACGTTAGCTAAGTGTTTTAACGTTAACATTATGGTTCACGTATCACGCATAAAAAAACGTGTAAACTCATAAGTTTGGAATGTTAGTTGAGTTCGTTTATCCATGGCAATGGAGGAGGGGTATAAAAGGTGTATCGATGGTGTACCAAAGGTCTTCATCCATCATTTGTAAGACATGGCGTGTATGCTTTTTAAACCTCAGACGACTTTATAAAGCATGCCACCAAGCAGGAGTTAGAAAGAACAAGCAGCTGCAGTGACTCCCTAGTCACAGCCGGTCTTCTGTACACTTCCGCCATCTTTTTTAATTAAATATCGAGGCGCATACCTGTATCGCGCACTGCAACAGCAAATTCTAATATGTATAATCAGGGGTGAATTAATAAAGCATACGCATTTATGCATTTATCCTCCTGGTATAATCTAAATTGAAGTATTAACCAACACAATTGCCGGTTTAAAACGTGTTAGCTCTATGTATGCACGGTTAATAAACTCTTTGAAAGTAGTCTTCCGGAGAAACTGATATAGATAGCCATAGATACAGACAAACACATAGTTTCAAATTCGAGTAATAAACCTCCGCATCCTTGCTTCACTAGCACGCTTCGGGAAAAAAAATAATAAAATCGTTAAAAAGACTTACCTTCTCACTATATTCACGCATCCTGCGTGAAATAACTTTTGCATCATTTACATAGGGTGAGCGAATGTAGCAAAACTATTTCTTACGAGGGAAAAAGAAAAAATAGGTAAATGAATACCTTTGCAACAGTTAACGCGTCTGAAGTAATATTGCAAAACAGAGTCATACAGGAAAGCCTAGTTTTAGAATATAAGCGTAATTGTCAGCTTTAAGGCTAATTTTTACTTGCCGTTTTAATTTCGTAAGTAGCAGCTAACGGAGAATTGAGTTCGAGAGTAGGCCTCTTCGTTATGCAACACGGTGTCGAGACTTCACGTTGCCGTGATTTTAAACCTGATTTTCAGCATTTAGGCCTAATTTGTTTAATCAGCCGTTTTAATTTCGTAAGTAGCAGCTAACAGACAATTGGGTTCGAGAGTAGGCGTCGCCTTTACGCAATACGGTGTCGAGAGTTTTTTAATGAAGGTAATGTGTGTCGATACCGAAATATCGGTATCGGTATTTGATATCGGTATTTGATATCGGTTCAATGCAACGATATCAAATGTTATTATTTCATTCAGTTACATCGAGAAAGCATATTATGTAGCTGTTAGGAAGCAACGATGTTTTACTTTGCCCTGTTTTTAAAGTCCACTTAACAGCCATTGAAAAAGGCGACGGACGGACGGACAAAATTGTTGCTCTAATCTTCCCAGCCGTTTCGGCTGTACAGAAGACTAAAAGTAAGTCACAACTCGGACCACGAATGTTGTGAGGGTATCCTCGAACAACGCGAGCAGGCACCACCCGGTGGTCCGAGTTAGCGGCTGCCAGGCAAGTAAACGCCGGATCGAAACCTAAGGCACATCTATGGAATTTAAAACAAAACACGTAAAGCAACATCCGGCCTGCCTTATACCAGCCACGCGCAGTCATGTGTCCGCGTGCTGCCGTCGCGAGATTCGGCGTAGTAATACTACAACGTCACTTCCGCCTTCGTCTTCTCGTGATCACGTGAACGACGTCTGGCCTAGCAGACGAATTACGGGTCACGTGACAGCATTGACGCAAAGACTGTGTCGTCACAACCGGAAACAATGAAACGTCATGGTTATTGTAGGCGCACAAAGGAGGGACGCAGTAAATAAAGCTACAAATATTCAACAGAAAATCTCCTAGACGCCACATTTAAAAACGGATTTTTAGCTAGGGATTGACTAACGGTAAGTAAATAAAGCTTTGGGGCCGTACTTGATGTGGAGGAGCGAAAAAAAAGGCGCTGGGAGGAATGTCCTTTTAAGAAGTCGTCTAAGTTTAAAATCCGCGTATCACGTGTCACGAGTACCTTTCACAGTTCAGTCCGTATGCTAGAGCAGTTCATTTTCGGGGTGTTCGCAGTGCGACTGGTGGCAGAATCGGAGGCTAACTGGATGACGCTAATTTCTATTGGCAAGCCGCATGAATAAAGTAACTGTGATGAGAAAGAGTTCTTTAGGTACCATTTTGTGTGTCATCTTTCAATGTGTGCTAATTCCGGAATAATTAATTTACCTGAGTAACGATTTAATGAAACGAAAATTAGCTGACATGGTGTTCGTTTAATGATTTTAATGTCTGATTAATGATGTCTTTAGTTGCAATGGCCGATTAATTTTGATTAATTTTCATATCGTTAAACAGGGAATCGTGAACGGTACCGATTTAATGAAGTCAGATTAAGTATTGGTCTTTGAAAGACAATGTCCCCAAACCCCACGCCCAATTTTATTGATATTCTAAGTTAAAATCTACAAGTAAAACATAGAATGCATCGGCACCATTTCAACGGTTTCAAACGTTATCGTGCGGACAGACAGACAGACGCCACAGGATGAGTTACTTTACACTGCTACTCTCCGCGCGTCTCTAAAAAAAAGATGTGTACACATATGTACGTATTTTGTTTTGCTTGAAATGCGGACCATAATATTTGGGTTAAAACGCTTGCACTGACAAATTTGGTTTAAACAAACACCATCTTTCTCGTTTAATAGGCTGCAGATATTTAAAGAGAAAGTTGCCATTTAACGTGTATAAATTTTTTCTTTAATACCTGTAGTTGTTTTGAGCCTGGTTAACAGTTTCCGAAGTCAAGAATAACAGCATAAAAAAAATATTTAAAAATCACGTAAAATAACTGAATGATCAAATTTGTTGCTCTGTAATTGCGAAGTTCTACCTTCCGTAACTTTAAGTTGTTCGGAACCAAAAAATTGAACAAAAGGTTGTTTTTTTTATGTTCAAATAATGATGACCAGTTAAAAAAAAATATGTTTTTCTCTCAGAAGGCGAGAATTTGAGCGCGTAAATTCCTAAGTTCCCGCTCACATACAAAAAATTAAAAAAGCAAATTGTGGTTTTGAAATATATTAAGTTTTTCTCCATAAACCCTTTAGTCGTTTTGGATAAACTTGAGCAAAAGATTTTTCCAAACATTTTACACAATTTTACACACTTAGAAGGTCCATTGGGAAAAAAATCATGGAAAAAAATCCCCCTAGACCCTCTTTTCACTGTCGTGCTCAAAACGGCATCATTGCCAGCTCTCAACAAGGGCCAAAAAGTTGAAATGCAGCCCTTGTTTTGCCCCTTCGTCCCTCCTTCCCCGGCGAA
This sequence comes from Lithobius niger, assembly GCA_023313725.1. Lineage (NCBI taxonomy): Eukaryota > Metazoa > Arthropoda > Chilopoda > Lithobiomorpha > Lithobiidae > Lithobius > Lithobius niger. The sequence continues at coordinate 78,768 of JAHWFP010116420.1, read as the reverse complement.
TAGATACGGGCGTACCACAATTTTTTTTTTTTTTTTGGGGGGGGGAGGTTCGCAAAGCGTTCTGGGCTTCCGCCGTGACTTCTTTAACAAACAGGATATTAATAGAAAGAAAGAATATTGGCTTTTAAAGTGTCAATTTGGGTCTTCCAGCTGTCTCAAACTCATTAAAATTGCTGAAAATGCGTGAGCTTCCGGAACGCGCTGGAGAAACTTGCAGCGCTCCCCCAGAACCCCTAGCTGGAAAAGGTTATGCCCCCCGCTCCCCCCCCCCAATTTTGCGGGCGCACAATGCCCCTGCACAAAACTTGCAATGGCAGTACATAATTCATGTATAGGTTGAGCTGATACACAATTATGTGTACGATCTGTGTGTATTGTCTTCCGAGTGTAGTTGTTCCAAAATATATTCACATGACAGCAATCTTGATATCCACACCCTTGATATTTACGAACTTGTTCGAATCCGGCACAATTTCTGACGTAATTAAGCACAGCAAATATTTCTTTGGTGTAATTTGTTTAGTTGCTCTTTGTTTTTGCCTGCTGAGAAATGTAGCTGCTGTGTAGCAATTGGTAAAATGTATGTATTTAAATCGTGTTTGTTTTTTAATGTTTATTGGTTCAGTTAAACTGTGGTTGCTGGGCTCTTTTCACAATACAGAGATTGACGTATTGACGCGTAAAGCGGGGAAGTCGGAACCACGAATTCAGGGGTTGCTTTTCACGAAAAGAGGATGTCGACACGTATCATAAACTAGCGGTGTAGTCCTTCCAAAGACAAAGGAGCAGCTCCAGTATCATGGTAGCTTGTGATAAGAGCAGTCGACATGTTATCGGAAGACCGGATCAATTCCCAGTCACACGATGACAGGGGAATTTTCGTCGTTTAGATACCCGCACGCTGGTTTTCACTTCAGTCTCCGGACTACGACGGGTGTTTAATCGTTAAATCGTTGTTATACAGATGAAATTTTACTTTCCCGCCATAGTTCTGTGTTTCCGTTTTTTACTTTTCGGTTTAAATTTTTTTAGATAAAAAATTCTGACCTTTTTCGTTTGGTGATTTTTTTGGGGGGGGGGGGGGGGTTGAGCTAACAATGCTTGTTTTTAGTATTACTTTTCAGAGAGCCGGTGGGTAGCTAGCTAGGATTACAACAGTCGATGGATATGCTATTACGTTGTAATACTAAAAACACGAAGCCAAAAGCACAGACAGAGTAAAAAACACACTTATATTTCGACACCAAGTGTCTAAAAAATGCGGTGCCTTCCTCAGAGATGAATAAAAGTAATAAAACACCTTACATTATGGCAATGACGAGCCCACCATGACGGAGTCGTTAACATAGCATATTTGGCACTATAACAAGCGAAGGGATACAATTTGGAAGAATATATTGTACAAAATCTCCGTTAAAATGGTTAAATACCAGTTAATACAGCACATTTAACACTAAAAGAATTCTGGAACGTCAGTATTACTTACGAATCGTGTGTGGACGTGGTGAAACGGCAGGGAAAGTGAAAAACGGAAATGAGGTATGAATTGGTTATTGCATGAAGTGGTGGGCGACGTGGTGCTTGGGCAAGAACATGTAAGGTGTTTTACTGCTTTAATTCATCTATGAGGAAGGTACCGCATTTTTTTTTTTAATACTGGGCACCGAACTATAAGTGATTTTTATTTTTTTTTTACTCTGTCTGTAGTTTCTGGGTTCGTGTTTTTAGTATAGAGCAGTGACATTTGCCGCCATATTGGCACCAGTATGGGTTTTGGAGGGTATAACTACAAGGTGCACTACGTAAAAATGGAGGGAAAAACAACGGAAGAGCGGATTTCTTAGGCTTAAAATAACATTGTTTTCTCCAACAACAAAAATCGCGCGTTTTAGGTTTAAGAAATCACTCTTCACAGCATCGGCTTCAGTATGACGCCATTCTGTTTCTCGCTGCAGTGCCCCTTGCAGCTACTCCATTAAGGCTCCAGTATAGAGTTATATACAATAATACTACGTCGTGTCACTGCTCTATAGCTAGGATAAGAGAACGCTAAACGCTTAGCAAAACTGAAAATCTATCAATCGTGTTCTCCTCCGAAGTATAGGTACAGAAATTTAATTTTTTTCTTCTTTTTTTTTTCTTTCAGCTCAGCGTTTAACTGCTCGTTGCCCACCCCCGATCCCAATGCAGAGCTTCGTTTGCGACATGGGTAAAAGGCCAGGTTCATGGTACACCTGCACGGCCCATAACCAGTGTATCGGCGGAATGATATGCTGTCTTAATGGGTGCGGAGTCAAGGTCTGCCAGTTTCCCGCCTACTAACGCTTGGTCACCCGGATTGCACCGCACCGCACCTTTCATGCCTTGGACACATAAATAGGCCGCCATCTTGATGTCATTACCAGGAAATCTGCGCATCTAATACCGTTTCCATGGTTTCGTTACAGATGGTCGTTTTTTGTTTCCAAAAAAAAAACCTTGTATTTCCGAACTGTCGATAGGCCAGAGAAGCAGTCATTGTTTATTTATTTATTTTATTTCCTTATTTAATTTTCAGTAATGAAATGCCATACGTGTCGTAAAAATATCGGTTAATTCTATGCTAAAAATGTTTGTCTACTAATTTTTACGTTCAGAATTCTTATTTGTACCACTCTGTTCTAATGGAATAAAATAATTTCACTGACAAAGAAAGAATGTGTAAAGTTTACTTGTCATCCGAAGCTTGAAATTTAAGTTCTTGTTACTTTCGACTCTTGGAGTTGTGACCAAACCCCAGCCAAAGGCTCGACTCCCACGGCGATCTTAGCATGCCTGGTTACAATTGTTGCGAAATGAGAAGTTTCGGTTAACATTGTTGACATTGTTAAAAAAAAAAATCCAAGACTTATAGTAACACATCTCGTTCAAAAATAAGTCCAACTGTGATAAGTTCAGTGAATGAAGCTGTAGAGATCCAAGGAGTCGCGTCATTCTTGAAGTTCAAGTTACCGTCGCCGAAAGCCTTGAAATCTTGGAAAAGGGCTTTGCAAAAGCGAGGTAACACAAAATATGAGAACGTAACACCCTACGATTGATAGCGCCTTACTTGTTTATGTTTTGTATCATGTCACTGATTTTAAGGATTTTTTTAACGTAGCCTTATATAGTGTACTACTCGCTTGGCGTTTTTCGCAGATTTGCTGAAAAACTGCTAAAACGACTGCTGTATTTTATTGTGTCGTCAAAAGTACCATTTTCTTTATTGTTAATAGAGCAGTGACACGACGTAGTATTATTGTATATAACTCTATGCTGGAGCTTTAATGGGTTAGCTGCAAGGGGCACTGCAGAGAGAAACAGAAGGGCGTCATACTGAAGCCGATGCTGTGAAGAGTGATTTATTAGACCTAAAACGCGCGATTTTTGTTGTTGGAGAAAACAACGTTATTTTAAGCCTAAGAAATCCGCTCTTCCGTTGTTTTTCCCTCCATTTTTATGTAGTGCACCTTGTAGTTATGCCCTCCAAAACCCATACTGGTGCCAATCCTGTGCCAATATGGCGGCACACTGCTCTATTTTAGTAAATAAACAACTGGAATTACATTTGAGGCACTGGATGAACTACGCTAAGAATCATTGCATGGAACTATGGCATGACGTAACTCGGTCTTTGGGAATGGACCCATAGGAAAAAAAAAAGTTCTTCTCCCCGTCATTTTTCCAATGGCGACGCTACTATACGCCAAGGGGGGGGGGGCAATATCCCCTTTTTTCTGTTCTCACCCAGTTGCTGCTCTTTCCCTCCTCGCCTTCCTAGAAATTTAAAACATGTGTTTATGCCCAAATGGTACAACATGAAAGGGCACATTTCCATGGGAAAATTTTACTATAACTGACAAATTTATAATCGTATTCATTTTCCAACTGTTCAAGTTCAAAATAAGGAACAAGTCTAAGGTTTGTCAGTATTGCAAATGAAACTATGAAAGAACAGAAATATTTCAATTAAATACGCACGAAAAGGAAGAACTTTCTAGTTAAAAAATAAAATTCAATTTGAATTTTGTTCATAGGGAAAACTCAAAACCAAGAGTAATTGTTTGTAACCCAGCTGGTGGAGGTGGGTGAGACTATACTATAATTTGTTGTACTTCTGTTTTACTCAGCTTAACTAATATAGCTAGCCGACCTAATTCAAAATGGTGCCCGACCTTACTCCCTCCCCCTGCCCCAGCCAGTTTATTCTAGCGTCGCCACTCGCTCGCCACTCGCTCGCCACATGGATACAGAATGTCTACCAGGAGTCGATGAAACGTGCTCCCTCGTTTGTTGATTTTTTCCCTGACTGTGCATATATGATATCATGCGTCATACCACGGCTGTGACGTCATGCTAACTCAAGGCCATGCTAAAATTCCGTAAGTTAAATCCCGTTAAACGTGACCGGAAGTGTGTGTCATCGCAAAAAGTCTGGGTTGTTGAGTTACCCCACACTTTGGCCGATAACCCACACTTATGACACTTCCGGATCACGCGACCGGGAACGCACATACCCAACAACCAAATACAGCGTGCAAAAAAAGTAACGCAATAAAAACGTACAAATGGAATTACTTAAAGTGGCACTATCACCGATTGAAATGCGAACGAAAATACCGTGGCGCCATCTAGCGACATTGATATTGTTAACCTTTATAGCTTGCTCGCAAGTGCACGAGGATGAACCAAATTTTCACTCAATAATTGAGGATGTCGCGGCTTGTTTGTTTCGTTAAAAGAAATGCCGTTTTGGTGCAAGCAAACGCTAGATGGTACTACACAGCGCTAGATGTTGTCAGAATTCGTCTGCTTCAATCGGTGATAGTGCCACTTTAACTTGCCGGAATGTTCCGAATAAAATCTTATACCTGCTAACTACTCTCTTATGTCTGGCTCATACCTAAGTTTATTCACTCCGTCTAACTTCCCCCTCCACCGCCACAAACTAAAATGGAATGACCTTCATTCAAACCGACATACCTATTAATCTATTGCCGTGAGTTACAAAGTGAATTACTTACCTATCCCGAATGTCCAGCAATGTCAATTTATCCCTGCTGCTTCACATATCGAATTATTCGCTCCAAACAGCTTCGATAAACAGGATCGAGCTTCCAGCGTGAAACCTTGCCAACCGTCACATATGTCTAACTCCAACCCCCCTCCCTCTACAAAATTGAGCCAAAGGACTCGTCCGTCTAACACACACTTCCACAAACTATAATGGGATGACCTTCCTTAATATCGCGCTACTGATTGATCACCGTTTTCTTGAAGCAATTTTCATAAAACACAAACAAGTTTTAATTAAATACGAGTTAGCTTGCAGTCCCAACCGTGGTATAAAATTAGTTATTGCTGAAAACGCACGGTTATCGATTTTTTAACCCACGGCTGCGATGATTTTCCCAGCTCGACTATATGCAAATCTGTCTCGGGGCTCCGTCCCTCGACATATTTGCATAGTCTCGCCAGGCAAATCATCGCAGCCGTGGGTTAAAAATCGATAACCGTGAGTTTCTCACCAATAACTATTAGTTTGTATCCATGGGGCGTACGAGTGACGACGATCCCCCATGATATTTTCTGTCTTTTTCCACTACCATAGTTAGCAACTTATCACCGCCATTAACGATCAAAAGTGAACGTTGCATACACTTAACCATAACATTCAAATGCATCTGTTCGTCGGTTAGCATGCAGTAAGTTAGCATGTGGTTAGCACACAGTGGTAAACCACTGCATATCGTATAAATTTTGAGATGTATCACACATTGTTCCTCACACATTTTTCCTAACACACATCACACATCACACGTTTTTCCTAACAAACTAATAGGACAGATCGGCGGCCGATCCGATCAGATTAAACCGCTTACACCAAAAGTGACGTCACGGACCAGTCTTTTACGAATGGACTCAGTGCTTCAGCATGTACGTCAGCATATGTTCACAGTCATACTTGCGTTGTGAAGGGTGTTGCTACCCACATGGAAGAGAAGTTTATCTCTTGAAACTAAGTGGCTTGTTACCTTCTTTTAACTTGGGGACACTGTGTATGACGACGAGAAATGTAGATCCGGTATCTATCTATTCATCGGGAAGACCACCTCGAAGAGCCGATGTGTTTGATGCGCCAGCAATGACGTCACTCTGAGGAATCGAAAAATTCATCGTGCGTTTAATATGAACAACTTTGGCAATCAGTAGCGACAGAGCTATAATCTCAGGGGCAGATCAACGAATTTATGATGGGGCCTGGAGAACCTTTCAGGACCTTTTTTTTCTTGCTTTATGTAGTTCGCCAGCGACTGGGATGCATTTTCTAGACAGTGACTTTTATTTAGTTGGTGGTCTAACGCCCCCCCCCCCCCCAGTCCCTATTTCAACCCTGAGTCACTGTGTGCTGTTAAGTGCAAAATATGGATGGGAAAGGACAAATTTTTGCAGCAAATGTAAGGGAAATGTAACTCAGCATCTCCAAATTCGGCAATGAACCTGGCTTCGAGTCGCACGTAAAACAGTAGCGTATCCAGGATGACATTTTAGGAGGCAATTTCAAATCAGCTAGCCATTCGTCAAGTGTTCCCATCTCCAAAATGTTAGGAGAAGTGGTTGCGGAACAGAAGCCCTTGTTGATGTAAACGTTTTAAAACTTTTACGGCATGTGAAGACTTCTGTAAAACTGTATTTTATGAAGCAAACAATCTACATTAAAGTATGGCCGTGTGAGAAAACAAGATATACTAATTTGAGAATGAAAGAAAAGACAGCTGCTCCGACTGCGATTCGAACCCAGGACTTCCCGCTTACTAACCGGGCGTTCTAGCCACTGTGCTACTGGGGCAAAACCTGGCTGCGGGCTCCACCTGAGCTTAGTAGCTGTTCAACCTTTCCCATTGGTGTCCTAAAGGACGTAAACATATACAAGGATGGAAAGTAACTTCCTTCTTGGCCCTGATGCAATTTTAAATAAATTTATCTAATAATGCGAGTTTAAATAAAGAAAAAAATCACAGAATCAGTCTTTAATGCAGACTGTTTACCCTTTGCCTTGTGATTTATTCTTTTTCTGTTTTCATTTTTTCCCGTAAACAATAATTTTTTTAATCCATTAATTTTTTATTGAAGCTACAAATTTCAGACAATTTATTTGTACAGATTTTGCACGTCGTGTCGTGAAATGAGGCAACGATATTCCTCGGTTGTTGTTTTTTGTTTTCTTTTTTTTTTTTGTTACAAACGCGACGTCATAGCGATTCGCAGGAAAACCCATACATGGATTTTTCTTCTAGGTTTGTAAAAATTGAGAAACATTTTGGCAGCATTGATGTAAAGAATTAGGCTAGCAGAGGGCGTAAAGGACAAATCAGACTGTTCGTGCACGGCTGCAACGCGAAGCGGGATGGTGTACCAAAGACGTCAAAATTGCACAATGAACGCAAAACTAGCCATTACATTGCTGCAATTTTGACCTTGCAGACACGTAGTAACGCGTCACTTCTCATCAGATTTTTTTTTCTATCTGGTTACGGCTTCATAATAGTATGCACCTACTCTGCTATACAGGAAACCGTATTACGGTACTAAGACTTACGCATTTATTGCAATCACGATTTTGAAACTGCTGGCTGATTCTCTGTTTATTTTAAAAGATTTTAGGAGGAGCGATCGCTCCTATCGCCCCTCTCTGGATCCATGCCCGAGTTTACAATTTGCAATTTATAATTTACAAAAAAATAATTGTCGCGCCCATAGGCATAGTCGCGCCCATAGTTGGAGCAGTTGTCTTTTTCTTTCCCAGATTAACGTCGCTTTATTCCCGTAAAGCCACTTTAACGAAGACTGTTTGCTTCGTTTACCCTTTACTTGGGGCGAGAGGTGAACATCTAACTGGAAAATCGCGTAATTGGGAGATCAAAGGGTTCAAAGGGTTTTTAGCGAGCGTTAACCGCGCCCGGTCATCTGCGGTCAATTGGGAGATCGTATACAGTATAACAATATAACGAAAAATTGACTAACACGAACTTCGTATAATGGAAAATCACTTAACATCCCTGCCTCGCTCGCGCTCCCGTACTTGCTGCTGGTATACGCGTAACATCAGAAACTGCAGCCATTTTATTGTCCAGTTAGGCTTTTATCCAATGTACGATGATCCATTACACGATATTCAGTTTAGATGATTTTCCAGATTTTTTTATTTAGGCAGATTTTAGAAAATTACCCCAACAAACAATTTTCTAGTTAGACTTTCGTCCGACGTGCTCTTTACCATGTGATTTCGTCTTCATTTAAATGAGGAAACCTTAGACCGTACCTTTCAGTTCGTAATAAGTAATTCGTAGAGCGTTATACGACCTCTAAGGGAGGGAGGGGGCGTCGGGCGTTGTCGTTTCACCCTCCCTTGGTAGATCCGCCTCTGGTGAGCTGGTCAGTGAGACTGTGGTGAGCTTCGAATCACCATGTAGCTAGAGTGATAGTATAGAAGTCCATGGGTGCCCACAGGAAAATGTGTGTATGTCAGTCCAGAGGTCGGGGGCCATGGACCTCAGGGACTTGCCAGTAACCCAGTACTACTTCTACGTCCCTGAAGATGTGTGAACTCTTCAAACGACAGTAGTGCAGTGACAATGCTAAAGTCAAGAGTGTGGGGAGAGGGAGGGGGGCAGAGGGTGGGCAGTACCCTCCCCGACCCTTCCAACATTTTTCTGCGCCCACCCATTCACCCCGCAGATATTTTTTAGTGAATATTTCTACCGTAATGGGAACGATCTAGGACATTCGAGATTTATTAGTTAAAAAAATTATTATTTTGCGCATGAGTCCATTAAGTTCCGTTAGGAACTTTTTATGTACTCATGTTTTGCGTTAGTTTCCTAACTAATAACGAATCAAGTCCAAAACAAAGACTGATTCAATGATTTGCGAATACTGCTATAAAAGGAGCCAATTTTACCCATCTGGTATGCAAAAGAAAAACTTGACTTAAAAATACGAAAATATGAAGCTTTGAGAACCCAGTCTCTGAAAAAGAGGGGCATTAAGTTGAGTTGTGATGGAGGGGGAGGGGGTTGTCGTGAAGCAGCTGTAGTGGCCTAGGGAAGGGGAGGGGGGTAAAGGCAAAGAGTCCACAACCTCCTCCGGAACAGAATTTAGTCAAGCAATAATGATAAATAAATTTGTCGAAAATAAGGGAAAAACGTACATTCCAGAAGCTGGATGTGGCGTGGATGTACTGTAATATGCTGCAGCTTCCAGGGTTCCACTCGGGAGCTAACAACACTTCCTAGATCCCCTAGCAGGCTTTGTTCGACCCCCTTTGAAACCGAATTTTGTTTTGCCATAAATCCATAATGCTAAATAAATTCCTTGAGTATATGTGAAAAAACAAATACTCTCTCGATGTAATGTATAATGCTGCAGTTTTCTTGGTTCAGCCCGTACTCCACCGGGCGAACTAACGGCACACCACGCAGACCCCCTAGCAAGCTTTGTTCGAACCCCTCCAAAACAAAATGTATTAATTTTTATGTTATAATTCCGTAATGTTGAATAAATTCCGCGAGAATATATGAAAAAAAATACAGTCCTGAAGCCTGACACAGCAAGGAGGTAATATAAAATGCTTCAGCTTCTTTGGTTCTGTGCCATACCCTACTGGTTGAGCTAACAGGGCACCCACAGACCCCCTAGAAATCTTCCTTTTAAGTTCCTCCAAAAAGAAGATTTAGCCATGCTGTGATGCCATAGTGTTAAATAAATTCCTTGAGAATATGCGAAAAAAAAATACTTCCAGAAGTCGGATACGGCATAGACGTACCATGAATGCTTCACCTTCCAGGGTTCTGCCCCGTACCCTGCTGGGGGAGCTAACAGCAGGTCCTTCATTGGCTGCTTGAGAACCGTAGGTGGGTATGAGGGGGGCGAGGGGTGTAAGACGTGTACAATCCTCACTGGGTAAAGTTGAAGGAGTGGTCCTGAAGGAGGCGAAATTGTTGAGACTTTTAGACGATATTCACAGATTTTGACTCTGTTTTACGTCACATTAAGAGAGGAGGCAATTTTCTGGCCAGAGTATCACCCAGGATGGGGATCCCCACCCATTCATCCTGGCCAGACCAGACACGGCTAACAGTGCTCTCCCAGACACCCTAGCAGTCGTAGACTTCGTTCGGCTCTCTTCAAAAATGATTCCCGGCTGCGCGACTGGGTAACAGAAATAACTGCATTGCTTATGCTTTATTAAATTCAACTACCAGGGTGGTTGACCACCCAAGTCAAATTGACCTAGCCATGCCCCATAATCTGTGTACTTAAAGCATCACCATAGCATTAGCCCCTTTCGATGTTAGTCACGTTCAAATAATAGAAAGCTGTTTAGAAATGACTATAAATAAGAAAAAAATATTTTGGTTCTACCATCATGCATTCTTCATCGCCTACTGCTGCCTGCTGGTAATAATTTCTTGTTAATATTCATACAAAGGGTGTATGATGAAGAGAACAGATCTTTGGCTGTTTTCCAGAGCATGATCATATAACCTATCAGTCCTTTTAAATGTCTTTAGCCCCTTTTCGAAAAGTGCTTGTAACATTCTAGAGATTATTATTTGTGTAAATATATACATTCAACCAGGAACAAATGAACATGCGAGTCCACTCTGTTCCATTTGTTCCTGATTCAACGTACTCCAGTAGAAAATAGCTATAAACCAGCAAACCAGATACTTAGCCTGTTCGCTCCAGCTGTAAATCTACTTTTTCGTCTGAATTCTCTCTGCAATTTAAAATGTAGCTTTTGATACGGAGTAATTTTAAATGTAGCATTTATTAATTCCAGAACTAATTTAGCCTTGCCACTTACTAGCCAAACTTTACAGGCGTGTTTTCCACGAAAAAAATTTGAGGCATGTCAACGTGGACTTGCTAATTGTTCAAATTAGCCTTGTGAGTACGTCTCTAAAATACGTGGCTCAACACTGGCTAGGTGGATTAACCAGCCACTGCTATTTGAATTTCGTATGCTGTTTTTATTTATTTATTTATTTTATTTTTCAAGCTTATTGGATTGGATTGGACGTTGACACCTTCATTTGTACACTTAAACATTCTGGGTTGCACACATTATCACTGCTCTTTAGAACATTGTAATATATCTTATTAAATTCTTTGGAATAAAATAAACATATATATATATATATATATTTATATATTTCCTTTTTTTCTGAATAATTGAGTCAATTTGCTTGCATGTTGTTGATTTCACTGCAATTATATTTGTTATGATTTGTAATTACAGAGCAGCCAATTTCTAAATAAATGCCCAAGTCCAACCAAACATTGTGCTGCTTTTCAGCATAGGCCATCAACACTTTCTTCTCTCTCTCTTCTTTTTACTCTCTTATCGCTCATTCTCGCTTTCCTTTCCATCTCCCCTTCCGATCTCTTGCATGGTGTCTTCGATAACTGCCACACTGACAACATTGTGTAAACGAAACCGAGTGTTTGGGCAAAGCCTCCTGAAGTCCCTACGAAAACGCCAAATGTTCAACTAAATTACAACCACACGAAGATGGCAAGGGCGTCATCTTGACACCAAGCGACGAAATTGTAAACTGACGGGTATTTAGAGACGCTATCTAGCAACAGATGGCGAGCACTGCAAACCTGATGAGTCATTAGTTGTGTTTAGTTTTGTGAAGCGTTGTGGAAGGAAAAGCTGATGCTGACTGTACTTCAAGAGGTTTTGGTCCTGTTTGTCTTTTCACACAATTCACAGCCTTGCACTATGATTACAGCTGAAAGCAGGAAGTTGTTTATTTGCATGCCCCTATAGCAGTACGTCTGGTTATTGATGTATCAACAGAGATAAGGTGTGAAATGGGCACTCGGGAGTGGGTATTTTCTTTCTGGGTACTCGTATAGAACTTGCCGGGAAAACTATGATGAACACTCTACAAGATGCAGAACAAAATCATATGAATTGGTAGTGGCGGCGGCTGCACACATTCTTGGTTCTGTCTTCATTTTAAATGTTCTGCTTTCACTCTGCTTTTATTAAAAATACTTCATTTAGAATTTTCTCATGAGCTTAAATGTACAAAGTTTCCACACTTTCCTATATTGAAGTTCAACTTGCGCGTAAGCAAGGTGTTTCTTTCCTACAGGCAAAACAGGCAAGATTTGAAGCGCCTCTAGACAAACCCGACGTACTATGGTGGCAGGCCGATAATTTGTAATTTACGACGTTACTCCAGAAGTTGGCATCGAAAACTGCTGTGGTGGGTAGAGAAGCAGAGAGCAAGTTCTTGAGGTATCTTAAAAGCAGGGGTGTTCCCAGATTGGCCTCTGGCCATCACAGGTACCGTGTACAAGGTTTTTGTTAGGACTGTGACAAAGAGATTATGAGAAGTTTTACAGGACGGGGAGAGTTGGTAGGTTTGCAGAATGGGTCAGGGAAGAAAGGAGGTTGGAAGATAATTTGCTTATCGTCACACAGGTTATCGAGGTGGCTAAGAGGAAGGGGAGGAATGCCTTGGTGGCTTTCTTGCATATGGTCTGGGCAGTTGATAAATAGACAGAAGCTTTCGACTGAATTACGGCCAGGATGGGGGTTGGGAAGAGATGGTGAGGTTGATCAGAAGGGTTCTGTTAAAAGGTAACTTGGAAAGGAATGTAGTCAGAACGGGTTGACATTAGTGTGGGATTGAGACTGGGTTGCCCATTATCATCACTGATCTTCTTCTTGAGAGGTTTTCCTTAGACGCTTGGAGAAGAGGATAGCGGATACAGGCATGGGATTCTGCTGGGAAAATGGGAGGGAGGAGGTTGGGGCACCGACAGGTCTGTTTGAGGATTAGGTTGGAGGGAGATAAGTAAGGGATGTGTCGACTCTTGGACGTGTCTGCGTAGTGGGTAGGCACTTGGGATTGATGCTTTGATTCGAGGGGAGAAGTCTGGATATATGGTGTTTGGGATGGAGAGGAGCTCTTGGATGAGATGGTGGAGAAGTTGGTATGGATAGGGAATGTTAATTTATGGACAGTCCTGGAGTATGTACCTGGGAGATCATTTTTCAGGTAAGGCAGGAGTACCTGGGAGTATGGAGATGAAAGTGTTTGCCAATGTAAAAAGGATATGGTGAAGAAGGTTGCTTTGTGGGGTTATGAGCTGGCACGTATTCTGTTGAAGGGAGTGACGGTGATGTGAGATACGTTTGGGAGGAGAGTGTTGGTGTGTGGTACTGGGGTGTGGAAATAGCTGGAGGAGACTTGGAGGAGCTTCGATGACGGGGGATTGGGGGTCAAACGCTTTATGGCTAAAGAGGTGGCGAAGAGAGAGATGGGGTGGTGTTCTGGGCTAGGGCAGGTTCCCTTGATACTAGGGAGTTGCTTAGGAGAACATGTGGGGAGGATGAGGATGTGACCTTTAGGGCTTGTGGAAAAGAGGAAGAACATGTGTTCACTTGTTGTTGGGGGTGGAGGACTTGAGGAGGAAGTAGTTGTGGGATGGGAAGGAGGCAGAGAAGGGTATTTTGTGGCTTATCGGTTGGGGTGGTGTTGGTGGTAGCATTAGCAGGGATGGCAGATTTCATTAGGATGGTTGGATAGGAGAGGGTTAGTGTAGGTGGTTCTTTGAGTGGAATTGTGCTAACTATGACTAACTATGTGCTACAGGGCTAACTCTGACTATAGCTAACTATTCTACAAGAGAATCAAGCAGTTTAGATGGTACAAGTCAGATGTTTATTACTGACAATATACATGGCTTATACAACATATTATAGTTTGCATATCAAGCATTGATTGGTCTACTAATAACAAGGTACTCTTACATTAGCGAATCAGGTATCAGTTGCAACTATGATAGTATACTCGAATAACAATTATGACAATCAAGCAAACTGGTTGCACAGAAGATGCACCAGTACCAGAACAGACCATGAGCAGAGTGGGTTTAACTGTGTCCTGTTTTAAAAGGGAAGCCAATACTATTTAGGATATTAAAAACGTTGCAGTCTTTTGTAGTTTGAGGGTCAACGGATAAAGACAAGATTGGACCAATATTTGGCCAACAGACAGTCAGCAACTTAGGGCCAATGTTGGACACACCCTTGGCCAATGGCTGGTGACAAGCTAAGTTCAACTTTTGGGATTTAAGACATAAGCCAAGTTGGTCAAACCATGTTGGCCAACACTAAAACCAAATGGCAGCCAATACTTGGGCCAATGGTTAGAGCTACACTTGGGCCTACTCTTAGGCCAAAGCTGGGTCAACAGATAGCGGCAACCTAGGGCCAATGCTGAGCCACCCTTTGGCCAGGATCTAGAGACAAGTTTAGGCCAATTTTGGAAATCCAGACATGACTCAAGTTGGGCCATCCATGTGGGCTAACACTAAAACCAAGCGGTGGACAACATTTGAGCCAATGCTTGGGCTAACACTTGGGCCAACGCTTAAGCCTACGCTTGAGCCTACGCATGAGCCTGTACTTGGCCCTACACATGGGCCAAAACTGGGCCAACAGCCAATACCTTCCTAAACCACCAAACAGAGCGAACAGAACGCACTGCTGTTAGAGACAGTTTGGCTCCAAACTTGACGTTGCACGCGCGCAGTGATGTTGTGTCAGCCGTTCAGTACCATCTGAAATTAGGATCACAGCTCAGTAGAGCATTCGATACGTCATACCTTCACCGCGACCAGTCCTGGCTAATGGATTCGACCAGGATTGGCTGCTGGATTTGACCAGGCTTGAGCAGTGCCAAATTTCAAACCATCTATGAAAGATGGTTCCCGGTGATGGCGTTTGGGCATGCGTGAGGTAACAGTTTTGCCGGAAACAGATTCATCGCTGACGATGGTTGACGTCAATCAAGTCGCATCAACACGGTTATTAGTAGGAAATGAGCCAAACTGTCACTAACAGTGGTGCGTTTTTTTCGCTCTGTTCAGTCGTTTAGGAAGGTACTGAGATAGTGACAATCTAAGGCCAATGCTGGGCCAACCCTTGGCAAACACTTGGCCAGCATGTGGTGAGTAGCTTGGGCCAACTTTGGGTATCCGAGACGTAACCCAACTGGGTCCAACCATGTGGGCTGATAATAAAACCATATGGTGGCCAAAACTTTAGCAAGGCTTTGCTCATACTGTGTGATGCTACTGTGGACCATCGTATCACTCAGTACCTTCCAAAAGCACCGACCAGAACTAACCAAACGCCCCACTGTTGGTGACAGTTCAGCTCATTTCCTATTATAGCTGTGTTGATTTGGCTTGCTTACGTCAACCATCGTCAGTGATTAGTCTGTTTCCGGCAAAACTGTAACCTCTAGCATGCTCAAAAGCTCCACCACTGGCAATCACTCACAACTATCTCCCCGAGATGGTTTACAATTTGGCATTGCTCGCGCCTGGTCACATCCTTAGCCTAGCCTAATCCAATCAATTAGCCAAGTCTGATCACGTTAAAGGTATGACGTAACGAGTGCTCAGTTGAGCTTGTTGATTTTTCTGAGCAGTTTCGGGAGGTACTAAACGGCTAGCGCCACATCAATGCGCACGCGCGACGTCAAGTTTGGAGCCAAACTGTCTACAACAGTGGTGCGTTCTGTTCGCTCTGTTCGGTGGTTTAGGAAGGTACTGAGCGCTTATAAAACAAACGGCGTTGGCAGGGTACAGCGATGGAGCACACCTCCACGTTTAGTGTGACGGGCTGTGCTATAATCGAGCACCAATCGAACACGCCCGCAGACTGCGCCCCACTCGGTGTGTTTTAGCAACGTGGTATTCAAGGCTAGGTCAGCTGAGAGTGAAAGCGGCAATGAAAAGACAAGGACGTGACATCGTGTTGTTTATTTACATTAACCGGAGTAATTAGTAAACAAGTACGTATAATTTCAGTATTGTGGTTTCCGTTGATGTGACATATTGCGTCGTGATCAACGACATGTTTTAAATGATCGGTTATGACTTGAATGACCTTTTTTACCTGATCAGTAAGCTACACGTCAACACACCATAATAAAGCAGGTGCTTGTCATTTGTAATCATTTCTTTGGTTGAATTTCGAAATCTGTTAATTGTCTTTAGTGTTGATGTTGAGTAAATCGGATTGTTAGTTAGTGGCCGTAACTGTTCTAGTAGAAATAGTTTTCAAAACAGATTGTTACCTTTGGGGCTACGCAATAAATTCGCACGTCAGCACTACCTGTACCGAAATAGTTTTTTTTTGTACCTACCATACTGCTTTCGTCGTAATACAGTTTCGAGCGTAATTCTGTGTTAATTACGTTTTAATTGCCAGCTGCGTGTCCCTTTACGCACAGGTGGTTTTAAATGCGTTATTTGCCAACTGGTAACTCTGTGTGATTAGTATGAAAACGGGGACGCAGAGGTTTTAGTCCCTTAGGAAAATAAGCCGAAGAAAATAACCAGGTGAGACCAAGTATGCAAGTTTATATAGTTTAAGGCCGTACGAAACCTTTGCCCCAAAAATGGTATGAGAAAAAGTTGTTTAGCGCATCCTTTTAGTTAAAGCATTTCTTGGTTAAAGGTACATTCCTCCCGGTTGGTTTTGCTGTATGGCTTAGGTTTGCAACATCACTTTAGACGTGTGTAGATCACATTTACATAGCCACGAGAACGCGCATTTTAACGAAGCGCTTTGACATGCGCATCAAACAACGGCACCTGTTTACAAGACGCAAGACCGCGATTAGGGCCACTCCGTTAAGTAAAGAGATTCCTGCCAGTATGCTAAGAAACCATTTTCTTCCTGTCCTCCATTTGGCGATTAGTGAGCACGTCCCACGTTGCTCTACCCCCTATATGTCGTACGCTGGGTCAGCTTAAACCCAAGTAACCAAATGTATGCAAGTCTTAGTGTTCTTCTATTCATGCACGATTGTTTTCAGTTGATTTACCTACATTTCGAATGGCACCAACACGTAGGCCTAGTACGTGGGCGCTGTACTATGTCCGCCATCTTTGCCAGGCGTTCTCCAACGTCTCAATGTGGTTGCGAGTGTTTACATGAATAAACATAAAGCGAATCAGACTCTCGTTAAGCTTTTCGGTTCTGTATCGCCAGATGTGTGAAAGCGCCGCGAACAGGTGTTTACAAGACCCACGGAGGCGACACTGACACGATGCGCATCCCTCTGAAGTGCTTCGAAGTGGTCATGTAAACGTAGTGAATGTTGCAAAGGCATTCATTTTCCCTCATTTGAAACAGAATTGCTCATTCACTCTAACCTATGTAAGTGTAGCAAAAGACATTTCTAGCATGATGCTCAAAATTAGTGAAAAGGTATGTCCTTTTAATTATAATACGACGTGAAGTCGATCGGAGAGGAGCCGCTTTTCTGCGCGTAAGCGGTATTAATTTTAGTCGTGATGGGCATGCATACATTTAACATTCACGTCATGCTTGTTCTTCCTAGCCTTAACACGCAGTGTCTCTAGTCCCGGGTGGCCCTTAACTGTTTGAAGCCTTCCTTGGGTGCGTTGGTGAATCATCAGTTGAGAGCGTCCACATAGTTGGACGGTTTTTACTGTGGTATTGTGTTTTAAAAGAGTGAACAAGACATCAAATAAATTGGCGAAAATTTTTATACATTGTGTCTCCTATGTACTACTTGTGGCAACTAAGTTTACCGGTCAGGAGGTACCTTCCACATATGCCACAAAATAATTTTTTTCAATTTATCTTCATCAAGACCGCTCACAATCAACAGAAAAACTTCGTCAACCAGATGACAGCCTCATTTAAATGACGCTATCGTGTACTTGACGAAGTTTTTCCCTAAACTTGTGAATGTGCCTGATGAATGAAGATAGTCGGCTGTGTTTAACATCTTCGGTGCAATTGACTAATATTGAAAAATTGCATAATATTGTACTGTTCAAATATCTTTATTCTTGAAACTGTGAGTGACGTGTTGGTTTTTCTTGTATGTAGCCTATTCCTCTTAAAATCTTTCATAATTGTATTGTATATCATAAACTACAGATAACTTTTACTTGCTGTTAATCTTTCCACACAAGCAGTTTGGCACTGGGTAGCAATAGTAGATTAAAAGTAAAGTACTAGTTTAGTATCAACCATTTATCGATAATCACGAGTTGCATCCCAAACTGAAAAAGGACCAAGCGCTTTCTCAAGGTGTTTTTAGCGCCTTGGCAATGCAATAAGTTATTAAGTAAAAATTAGCCATTCTTTTTCACGAGTCTCCAATGGTATTTGCAAAGGAATACCACGTTGCATTCAAATAAGATGGAGGAACCAAACCGAAAACAATTATCGGCTATTTAATACTGTATGTGGCCAACAATCGTTTGTGTTGCATCCTAAATGTCCTATTTTTCTTGGTAGCCTAGTACCTTGTATATATTTCACACCAGGCTACTAAATTCATCTCGTGCTGAGCATGCACTGATCTTCCATAACGTGGTTGCTTGGGTGGTTTAGGGATCGCAGAGACGGTCTAAGGAGAAATTATGCATTAAAGCAGGAAACTACTATATGTTGTAAAGCAGGGAAGCTTTGGGATGGTTACCGGGTTGTCATATGGCACATTTTCCATGCAGTGGCGGATCTAGACTGGTGTGTGTGTCGTGGTTTTATCACATTATCAGAGGGGCTAGAACGTCCCAAATTGGAGCGTGGGTGCAGTTTCGCCCCCAACCCACCACTTGATCCGCCACTGTTTCCTTACATGTCTGAAAGAGGGCCATCCCAGGCCAGCTCGTTTCAAATTTCACATTTAAAAAATCTCAGTGGCCTTCCAATAACAGAATCAACGCGACAGTAATGATTTGTCGCGGACATGAAAGGCCGCCGTGGACAAGTTTTGCCAAAATATCTGCTGTTTCTTCAATTTTTGACCGATTTTGACATTCCAGTACATCATTTTAATTGTCTTCACAAGGCCTTTCCATTGTGGAATAGCCAGATCAGCAGGATAAGCACTGAAAAGTTATTCAATAAATATCACTAAACATGTGGGTAAAAGTATGATAAAAACAGATTAGCTGTCGACAATTTTTTTCGGCCATTAGTGTCGCAGACAGTGACAGAAAGTTCTGCTTCTGGGGTGGCCTTGTTTACTCCATCTATAGTCTATGAAAGTATACAAAAACCACCACGGTGAACACTGCTCCCAATGTTCACTTAAATTTTAGTTGAAGCTTACTGCTTCCGTTCACCTTCTTCAGAAGTTGCACAATGTTCACTAAAAGTCTGTAATTACATGTCAAAGGCCCTCACTATTAAAATGCACGCACCTGTTCTATTGGCTTACTATTTTTTTTATCCTCATTTGGATATTCCATTTGGTGTCAAGCTTGACTTAAAAGAACATAAATCCTTCCGGTATATCATGCGACCCATTGAGAATGGCGTTTGCAACATTTACACAGGTTAGAGTTAATGTCTCAAAATTACGTCGCACGCAAGAAAAAACAAGAAAATTAATGTGTTGGCAACATTTACATACGTTTGACCTAAAGTCGCAAAACTGAGTCGTGCAGGAAAGCCAACAGGGATTTATGTCCCTTTAACCCTTTACTTCACGCACATTTACGAGAACTTTCATCCCCATTTCCTCGTGAAAATTACCAGTTTCTCCACAATTGTACATCACAGTTGAAAATTAAGCTGTAACTTTTCAACTGTTCGCAAGTTTTGATATTTAATTCTAAAACCTCCCGGGCAGCTTCAATACCATGGCTTAAAAAATGTAATAAACTGCTTAATAATTACGTCTCAGTAATTTGAAGTGCGAGATACACGAAACGCGTAAAAATGCGTATGTGTGTGAATCCTGTAGAAGCGTAGAAAAGCGTATATGTGAAGGAATTAAGGTGGATGGCAATGATTTGTCAATCTCGTCAAATGTCAGACAAGTGATGTTCATTAATGGATGTTTTAAAGCTCTGTATCGTGATTGCCACAGATGAATATCACTGGTATAAAGTTCAGGACGAAAATACGCACAATTTCAGAAAAAGGAGAATACCATACCAGTACTATTCCTTGCAAATTTTTAACAGACTGGGAACGTCTGTCCTCATCAGGCACTACTACACTCTTAAAAACGGTTGTTTACATTCTCCTCATCTTTTGTGGAGAATGTGAACAACCGTTTTCAAAAGTGTAGTAGTGCCTGATAAGGACAGACGTTCCCAGTCTGTCAAAAATTCGTAAGGAATACTGGTATGGTATTCTCCTTTTTTTGAAATTGTGCGTATTTTGGTCCTGAACTTTATAAAGTGAGATGGATTTTCAGAGTAAAAGCCGCTACAGAATTTTCAATATCACCTCCGATCCGATATATGACCAGATTGGTAGATTAGTGCCACCCACCGTAGCAGCCAAGCTAGACGCGAAGTGGAATATCCAGATGAGGAAAGATAGAGATCAGTGAGCCAACAGATTTACATGTATTTGAATTATGAGAACTTTTGACATGTATTTTAGGACGTTTTAGTGAGTGTTGTGGAACTTCTGAGGGAGGTGAACGGGGTTAGTCCGCTTCACCGAAAATGTATGTGAACATTGGGAGAAGTGTTCAAAATGATGGTTTTTGTGTATTTTCGTAAACTCATGTCGTTTTTAAAACGCCATAAACGCCGGTTGCCGGTCTTTCTTTAACGCTATCTAACGGAAGGGGTGGTGGTAAGTTACAGTACTTACCCAACAACAAAACAATTGCGTAGGGGAGCAGCACGGGGAAGAAGGCTCTTTTCTGCTGGCAGAAGGATATACGCTAAGATTATCCCCTGGCCCGCTTCAGCCAGTAAAAAACTTGGGGCCATGCTGGCCCGGAACAGCGGCCAGCCTGTGCTGGCTTGGAAACAAGCGGCCGACGTGTGCTGACCCGAGACGGATTTAGGAGTGAAGTGTTTAACAGTGCCTGCAATAGACGAATTCACTAGTGTGAAATCAATAACAGTATATAGATTGTTTGAGTGAGTTATATTCTGGTAATTCACAACGCTTCTTGGGCAAGATCAGTATTTACATACTCATGGAGGCCCCGTGGCAGAAAGTTTTCCAGCTTTTTGTGGCTATGGTTTTTTTCCTGTTTACGTATGTACATTTTCGTGGTTCTCCTCTTAGTAGGTTTGGAATGGCAGTAGGCTTCTCCAGACTTTTGCATCACCCTGTATATTGTACATCACGCGTACTACATCCGAAAAAAACGGGCAAGTCGGACACAGTGGTAATTAAAAGACATGTTAAAATCTAAAACACACACTACCACCACAGCAGAACACTAGTGTTCATTGTAAATTTTCGGAGAGCGCCGTGTTTCGAATATTTACTATTAGACGATTGTGATGTGATATGATGTAGTGCTTTTCGTTTTTATTGTATTTATTTTGGTCTGAAGAAGGCGATAGGTCTCGCCGAAAATTTACAGTGAACTCTAAAGTGTTATGCTGTGGTGACCAGTAGTGTGTGTGTTTTGGATTTTAATATATACGTACATCCTTTAGGCCAAAAAAAAAAAAAAATGGTTTGGTTTGTGTTACCCGACTGACCCTGTTTTTACGAGCTGACCCTAAA
The DNA here is from genome assembly GCA_023313725.1 of Lithobius niger. Classification (NCBI taxonomy): domain Eukaryota; kingdom Metazoa; phylum Arthropoda; class Chilopoda; order Lithobiomorpha; family Lithobiidae; genus Lithobius; species Lithobius niger. Next base: position 57,170 of record JAHWFP010116420.1, on the reverse strand, counting down.
CATTTTTTTCTTTTTGAGGAAAAAAATTCCCCTCCCTATTTTGACGCTGCATCCTACTATACAAAAATGGGTGTAGAAATGTATTTTTCTTTAACCCTTTGACTGCTGAATTAATTTTCTATCTCCACAAAAGTAGGGGTAACCTGGACGGGACTCGAAGTAGAAACTTGAAGGAGCTCTTTAACTTCAGGCACACGCCTCTACCAACTCGGCCACAGTCATCTCTAGAATCGGCTTGTTAAGGGAACGTAGTATTGTTGTCGTTTCTCCATTGTTGGCCATCTCGTGCATACTTTGGACTCTGTTTTTAGGACTCCAAGATGTGGATGTGTTTTTGGCGAGTATACTCGTCGCCAGCACTTTAAGGGTGTACAAATGGATGCACCAAGCATACGTGTTGTTTAATGTATTTTTATTGCATAAAAAAATAATAAATTATTGAAGCAAGACTAGTTCCGATTTAGTAATCCCAAAAAAAGTGAAAAGAAAAACGTCCGACCGACCCTATTTTGTTTTAATTATGTGACCCATGCCAAACATTTTTTTTTGTTTGATGTTATGTATACCCGGTAATGATGAAAAATGTATGCTTTTAAATTCAAAGTATAGTCAACGATTTGGTGCTACTGGGCTTGTTGCATTGACCACATTTGTATTAAACATAATTGGCTAAGGAGAAACAAGAGAGGAAACATTAATGGAAAAAAATGTCTGATCATTACTCAACCATGTGCGGGAAATTGAATACGGTAGTGGAAATATGACTACTAAGGATAATGATATGACATTGAAAAATGAACACACAAATTATAAGAATGAAAGATATGAACAATATTAAATGTGAAATACTGAATGATGTGACATGCGCTAATGAAATTTTTAATACGAATATGATATAAAACTATATAAATAATGTATAGACCCACACAAGCGTGACACAAGTAATATTAAAAAAAAAAACTGGATGACTCAAGGCAGAGGACATAAAATCAAAATGGAAAATATCAAAAGAAAGGAATGGCTGACAAATGAATTAACAGTACAAATAAATCATAAAAATGAATTACGGAACCAATAGAACTAAGGAAGTCATCTTTAATCGCCACAGAACTAGTTAGAGTATACACAACGGAAAAAAAGGAAATAGATAAGAAACTCTGAAGAATGTAAACAGAACTATGTTAAAGGAAAATTGGAAGCAATTCAAAAAAGCAAAAAAAAATTGTGTTTGGGGAGCGTTCATAAATTATGTAACGCCTGGAGGAGGAGGGGAAGTTGAGCAAATGTTACCATCTGTTATGGGGGGGGGGGGGGGGGGGGAGTAAGACAAAGTGTTATCAAACACACTAATTTTCGCAAAATTATCTTTCGTTAATTATTTTGTAAATCTTTTAGCTAATCTATGCTTCTAACTTCTGTTTACAACTTAAATTTTATTTTTTTGAAAATCACTGACCAGTCATTATATCCCTAGGTATAAAAAATAACTTATAAAAAAAACTATACAGTATGTTGGGGCAGAGGGGGGGGGGGTCTGGAAATGTTTCACACTTTTAGGTGGGGGAGTCATTACAAGTGTTACAAATTGGGCGGGGGGTCTAAAGTGCTAGAAAAAAGGGTATGTAATTTGTGAACGCTCCCTGAGGTAATAAACGAGATTAAAAGGAAAAAACCAAAGTGTAAACATCGATGAGAATATTGGAAAAACCCTTAAAGAGGACGCGTTTCCAAAAAACACCAAATGATTTCAACAACGTTTTTTCTAATCAGATACAAAACTTAAATGACAGCTTTAAAGAGGAACAATACGTTGTTTTTAAAGAAGGAAAAGATCAAGTAAAAAATGTAATGACTCACAAAAATCTATCTATCTCGAATATGCAGATGAAACAGAAGTAACAAACTTAATCAACGAATTAAAGATCACATATGCAACAGGAATTGATACAGTACAGATGCAACATATTAAACAAAATACAGCAAAATCAATTTATAAATTAGTAAATGCAATGATAGATAGGGAAATTTGGTGAGACGTATTAAAAATTCAGTAGTAAGGACAGTACACAAAAAAGGAACAAAAACAGACAAAAAATACAGACCAATAGTACTGCTTTCTATAATAGAAAAAATTTGTTTGCAAAAAAAAAAGACACTTCTTAGACAAAACACAACTACTAAGCAATAGCCAGTATGGATATACAAAGAATAAAGGTATAATTTACCTTTAAACAGAATTAAATAACATAATATTAGGTGTACTCAATAATGGAAAATACGTAGGAGTAGTACTAGTCGATTTGCAGAAAGCATTTGACAATTTTAAGAAAATATTTTATTAAAAAAAGTAAAAAATTAGGGCTATAAGAGTAAAAATTTTCAATGTATTAATGAGTTATTTGGTTAGTAGGAAAACAGTACAACTACAAGGAGTAAATGGTAACTTGAGTGACACAAAATTTGTAGTTTCACAAAGATTTGTGTTGGGGCCATTACTTTACTATGCAAATGACATAACAGATCTTGAAAAAACACAAATTCTATTATGTGCAGATAATACAATATTAATCTCAATACATTATCACTATGAAAAAATTATGCTTAACTTGCAACAAGGCTTTAACATGATGAGAATTAATACACTTTTTCCACCACTCGAAGCACAATCTGTTGTTTCACTAAATTTTTGGAGATAATCCAATCTTCTTCCGAGTGTTGACTAGCGTCGATACCGATAAAAACTACATGCTGTCTCCGATTTTT
>JAHWFP010116420.1:24987-41543 GCA_023313725.1 Lithobius niger | reverse complement strand
AAGTGTTTCCTGTATTTTACAATTGCATCCAAGTTTATCAGTTTGTTGATATTTTGAATATGATAACTGCTATGTGCATACTGTACATGTGTTACTCTAATACCGTATTTGTTAGGCTATGTAAAGACCTTAAATGCAGGTTCGTACTAATTCGGAATACGGTTGCATCATTTGACTGCATGGTACTCAACAAAATGATGTTTCCTTCACCAGAATTTTCAATTTTCAAGGGGGGGGGAAATCTATTTCTCCGTTTCTGATAGAGATCACTTATCATCACTAGAATGATTTTCAACCAAAAATTAGTTGTGGAGGGCTACTTTGTACTGGGTTGGGCTCACTAACCCATAAAATTAATCGCGTAATTTTATAACATTAAGGTTTTAATGGTTTTGTCGCTAAAGGCAGACTAGTCACTCTAAAGAAAAAATATAAAAAATAAAAAAGTTCGTGGACTTTTAGAAGAATGGCAGAAATCCAAACTTTTGGGGCTTAGGTAACTTTGAAATAAATCTGTTGAAACCAATTATAATGAGAGACAATTTGTTTTCTCTTGCGAATACAGCGATCGATATGGCTACCAATTGTCTTAACACGTTTGAATAATTACCCCTCCTAAGAATACAATCCAAAAACCCAAATGATTTCTTGGCCACGGAACGCGTATGCAACCGTAAAACCAGTGGTCGCTTGCATTTCTATAATTTTGATCAGCTGCAATGGGATGGCATGGCGGCGCACACCTCTAAATTAAATACGAGCCCACTATTTTTCTATTGGTTTCATTTTTAAACTGCAAATTTAATTAAAACACTAGTGAACTGAATCAACATTAAAAATATTCAGCACCGTTTGGCAGTTTTATGACATGGGAGGCCTCCAAACCGTATAGTCTCGGCATTTTGATTATTTCATTTATACGCTGGCGACATTACCACACGGCACGACTGAATTGGATGAAATAACTAGATAGCACAGTCATTGCCGAAAAGTAGTTTTTAGAATATGCCCCCCCCCCCCCGCGTGAAAAAAAAAACAAATGTAATACAGTAGAAGTTGTTTTAAGTATTTCTTCGCCCCTCCCTCAACATTAAAGTCATGAACAATTGTCCAAACAAGTAACCCAAGTGTACGCTAATTTCGCATGCCGCCATAAGCTTGTTATCCAGATATATTGTCCGTATCATTGGGGACGCGTGCCTACGTCAAGGACCTAGAATAATTTGAGCGAACGCTCTATAGAGTTGACAGCTATTTGTCGGTTGGTGGTAACGTCAGCTGCTGACGAGGGCTATACAGAGTTACCAGCCATAGGTTGGTCGATGGATGACGTCAGTCGGCTGAAGAAAAAGTAACGAACCTCGTATGTTTGCTGCGAACAAAAATTTTTTATTATTTCTAGTGCAGGATTTCCCCAACGGATTAGACCCATTTTCGAACTTAGACCTAGAAATGTGCCATAGAATCTGTGTGCAAAATTTGACAGAAATCCGATAATTCGTTAAAACGTTATAGCGCAAACACACATACAGACAGACAAACCGTTCGCATAAGAGTCTAAATCGACTAGAGCTAATAATGCTTTTCATTTTCCGTTTCTTGTAGGAACAGTGCAGATGTTGATGACAACTATGTGTGGCCTCGTTCAGATGTATGTTCCGTGTGGCCTTTATCACCCGATAGAACGAATTGGAAAACCACCTCGGTTTTTGATAAATATGTTAGTGGTTGGATGCATGAGGTAGGAGTGCACACTTGTACATGTGTTTTCTTTTCATTTCATTTTAAAATGCGTTGGAGGCCAGGTATTACTGCTGTGGTTTTGAAGCCAGACTACATTCATTATTATTAGCTTCAAGATTACATTTTATGTTAAGGTTTCATTGTGGGCAAAAAAAAAATGCAAGTTCAACTCAGTCAACTGATAACACGGAAAACAGGTCAGCTGTCCAGTTATTCGAGTTTGTAGTTGGGTTGTGGCTCTTTTTGAAGACATCTACGTGATTACAGCAACACTGAAACCCTCTTTACAAAAAAGAGACTTATTAAATTAGGTTATCCATTGAATCCATCGTCATAGCTCTACAGCAATCGCCACTCTGCAGTCTTACCAAGGAGACCTTAGTCAAATAAAGGATCTCTTTCCTCACTGTCACCAAGGAGGCCTTTTGTCAAATAAAGATCTTCCTTCCCCAGTGTCTCCAACGAAAATCTATCACAGTCCAAAACATATGCAAGCTGGTCCAATCACATCAAAGGGACATAAAACTCCAACTCTAACAGCCGCTATTAACCCGGCATTTGACGATGAAAAACGAAGTATAGTACACTTCTGTAAAAGTGTGATATTCACCACACAAATGTAGTGTAAATTTAATACATTCGTTTTGCTGTACATAGATCTTGAAACATGGATTTAAAATTCGCCACCACAATTACCAGTTGGAGTGAGTTTACAAGTACTCTTTAGCCTTTACCCTGAATTAGAACTCACTTTTCCACTGCTGTTTATACAGCAGTTCTGTTCACGAGGTATTGGCAGCATGTCTTTGAAAAACACTTGTCTGGTCTTTTCAACTTACAAAGTAACAAAAAGTGCGAACCAACCAGGTACTAAGCCAATGAGGCAGGGCAGACGCTACCCAGTTCATTTTGATACACCCAGCGTATAAGTTTACCTTCGCAGAAATCCTCCCCACTGTGTTACATAATGGAATGCCTCCCTTGACCGCGTCACATTTGAGTTTTTAATCAGCATCCAATTAAACCTTAAATAGTGCTAAACCTTATATCACTACCTGTGTTGCCAACATTTCCTTTTCACTGTCTTTTTGCCATGACATGGTGAATGATTGGTTTTCGGTGAACGATTATGGTGGTTTTGGATCAGAGCTATTTAATTTATCATGCCCAAGGACGATAAGAAGCAATGGAAGACGGTCCGGGTGCACTACCAGGGTGAATTGTGGTTGATAAGATGCAAGAACGAGTGGCCCTAAGTAAACTGAGAGAGAAAAACAAAGATGGCGGCACAGGTCAGGGTTACCGACGATTCCAAGGGGCAGTTTAGCAGAAACTATGAGTGTGTTACCAAGTTTACTACGTAAAGAAATACAGATGGCATTTAGAAAAGCCGCAGACGTGAGCCAGGCTCGTGAAAATTTTGTATGGTGGTGAGGATTGGTGCGAGCCGGTCTGTTTTGAGGAGTCGCACAAGTTGGGCCGAGAGACGGTTCGTGGATTGAAACGGGCGGCGGTGTGGCGGCGCCGTGATGAATTGAATGAAAGTCACCAGAGAATGAAAAACATTTTATCTCTTAGACGCCGCATTTTAAAACGCATTTTTAGCAATGGATTTACTAACGGGAAGTAAATAGACCTTTGGGGGCGTACTTGATGTGGAGGATCGAGAAAAATGTTGTTGGGAGGAATGTACCTTTAATAATAATATGAAGATAAATGTATAATCTCGCACAATTAGTTAGGCACTTATCAAAACTGAACTCCTGACGCGCCCACAGCAGAAGCCACTGCCTCAACCCTATATGTATTAAACCCTAAATGAATTAAACTGGACTGTTAGCGAATTGGTTGGAGATCTCAGGATAAATTTCGTCTAAACTAATGTAACCCAATTTCGTCGGATTCTACTGGGAGAACAAGTTCTCTGGTAGCATCTTCATTTCTCCTTCTCAGAAACCCTCCTCACTATGTTAAATAAAAGCATAGATTTAGTACTGTGGTGCTGCCAGCTCTAATTGATCAAGATATCAGCCCTCTCGTCTGTAGACGATGTAGGAGCGACCCTGCCAAACTTGGCAGAATACCCGTTGATAGTGGGCGGCGAAAACCGAGGGAGACGACCAATTCGCCATGGCCAGGATGTGAGAGAGGCCGAGGCACTGTAAACTGCCACCGCCGAAGCCACAACCACCCACACCAACTGCGCTCGAAAATGGCCAGTGTTCATACCCGACGCCTGCTGGACCGCACACAATCATCTGGCTACCGTCTGCAGACCTATAAGTTTAAGCGGCCGGACGTAAGACGGAAGGAACCCGCATGTCTCCAGGAGGCTAAGGCTTGCAGATCACGCAACGGCGCTGTCCTTCGATGTATGCTGCCACGCAACGGATCGAATCAAGTGAACGTTCTCATTCCTCTTCATTCGTAGCATCACCAGGAACGTCGCTCGACTCCTCTCTGTTTTATGCTGCCTCAGAGTCTTCAAAATCGCACGAATTCATGTCCAGCAGAGCCACTTTATTGGCCCTATTACCGGCCCACACTGCCAATAACAACACCACCTTTAAAGTTAATTTTCGTGGATGCAACGTCTGAAGCCGCCTCTGGAACAAACCCATCACGAACTGCTTCACCAGTAGTATCCGTCCAATCACCACGGAATTTTGACATGGCTGCCAGGTAACCGACAATACTCCGATACAGAAGATCCGGCTGAAGCAAGTCTGCCGAGAAACTAAAGCAGCACCCGCACAGTCGTCGGTTCACCACTGTGTGTCCTACACCACTGCTCCCATCGAGTCCACTTATACTCGTAGGCCTTAAACAGTCCCCTTGGCAAGGTCTGACTGAATCAAGTTCCTTACTGCTTCAGATAGACCATAACTCGCGCCGCTGGGCCACTGGTTCGACCAACCGTCGGAAAACTCAGCAGTACCACCTTGCACACAACACAGCGTGTCCAACTGACGCAGCCTTGCGCTCACATCCACAACTGAATTCAGAAAATAAAATTAACTGCCAACGCTTGCCCTGCCAGGAACAGTTCTACCACCCTTCGAAGCACTCCCAAATCTCACCACCATGCCTCCGAGACCACCAACATCTGCCTCGGCAAAACAACCCACCACGACGAATTACCTGCATACCTCGCTTCGGTTGTGAAGTCGTGCGAGCCATTGCCGCGATACCCTGCTGCGCTCGCCTTAATTCGGCCAGTGGCTCACCAAAGAGTTCTGTCAAAGTCGGGGGGCATGACAATAACTTGGGTCGCAACTCCTCCACAAGACGTAACCCGTATAAACGCAAACTAAACCGTGTAACCATCTCACTTTGTTCATTGCCAATAATGATGGAATTTGCAAAGTCGTACCATTTACCAAAATTATGCAATAATTGAGCCTTCAATTATTAATCAATTGGTTCCATCACACAGAATCGCAATGCTTTTAATAATGACACTTACACACGAAATTGATCGGCTTGACCATAGCAACATCCACCGCCGCTAATAACAGAAGCGTGTAGTCGTGGCAGCATAAGAGTGCCCGGAGACACAAATTCTCTTTGCACTTTCTCGTCCATAACATACCGATCGCAAATGGTGTTCTTCTCACTGACGGAAAAAATTACTGTCTTATGGCGGTTCCACCATGACAACACATGTTTTCCCATAATCCACACAGGGTTCGTTGGTTTTAGCCTGCGGCCATAACTCCATTTCTTCAAACCTAACTGGCTCATTCACAGTGACACCACCACGGGCCACTGCCTCACTGGCTAACCATCTCTCATTCTGCGTTTCATGGTAGAACTACTTTCGTTAGCCCCAACTTCAACACCCAACCATGGTTCACCATGTGCACAACCGGTAACCTCATTCTCATTCCCCACTTCATAACTTTCATTCATTTTTTTAATGTTACTTTGGTTTCACAGTCACCAGAGCATGAAAAACGTTTTAACGAAAGAGTCCAGCAACAACTTACGTTGTCGGGGTACGAATTTTCGACAGAGGTGTTTCTTTTTAAAACCTTCTGTCTTCATCAGGCAGTTTTCAGGTTTGAACACGCCTTTGCTTAGTAGTCCATCTCGCTGTGCACAGCAAGATGGATTACTAATGCAAAGGCGTGTTCAAACCCAAAACCTGCCCGCTAAGACAGAAGGTTTTTAAAAAAAAAAAAAAGCGTCTCTGTTGAAAATTTGCACCCTGACAAAATAGCTTTTTTTAAATGCCTTTAAAACTGCCCTAAGTTTTAATCGAAAGTGAACTGTTGATGTGTGTTTTTATTGCGGTAACACTAAAAACTTCGTGAAGGGGTAAATGTTAAATGATAAAAGCATTTACACAACTTACAATGTTGTGCTTTGAAAAGCCCCAAGCTATGAAGTGCAAAGGGGACCTGTGGCAAAATGAAAACTATACAAAAAAACAAAATAAGTATACGCACAATATTGTATTTTACAATTTCGTTAATTGTATTTGGCTTTAATTTTGCGCTTAATAACGTTAACTTCAATAAAAATTGACTTTATTTTGCAAAGAGTCTTTTTTTTTTTTTCTTTAGGCTACATCTACCACAAAATGTGTAAAAATTATTTTTAAAAAGAGCCTTGTTAATTTTTCAACTCTGTGTGCCCTAGAACCATTTTTTTTTTAACTTGACGTGGTATTTTGTGTGTATTTGTTTAATCTTGAACGAAGCAGTGACATGGCCCACAAATAAGGATTATAAAAAAGAAAACTATTATAAATTCATTACATAGTACAATACTGTTATTTTTTTATTCTTTGTCCACCGTGCAATATATTTACTGAAACGATACGGTCAAACAGTGGTACAATTAACACTTTACCAAAAAGAAGGATTCTTCTGTTTTCTAATTTTGCTCTGAATGCCTAATGTAAGTGGCCTTTTGTTGTTACAGGTTTGCCACTGTGCTCCTCGGTTTGCTAGCTCTCAAGTTTGTTGCCGTTTCTTTTACGGAAACCATCAAAAGCTCAGCTCCTATATTTACTGTCGTCATTTCTTGGTTTATTCTGGGTGAGAAAACAGGAGTGTATGTTAATTTATCATTGGTGCCAGTTATGGGTGGTCTGGCCCTCTGCACTGCAAATGAAGTTAGCTTCAACATTCAAGGTTTTGTTGCAGCAATGGGAACGAATGTAGTCGATTGGTGAGTATAAAACTGAAAAATGCAGATAATTAATTTTGAATTGAACGTAAAAGAAATGCATACAGTGATTAAATTTGAGTAATATTCTGCTTCAAAGTTTTCTGCAGAAATGTTTTTCAGACAGTTATTAACCAAACTAGAGATGTGCGATACTCGAAAAATTCGAGCCAAGCTGTGTATGAAACTTGTACTCGAACTCGGCTCCATACTCGAAAAACTCGAATCCAGCGAAAATGTGGTAACTTTGATAATTTTTAACCGATTTTGACATTCCAATATACCAAATCGATCGTCTCGACGAGAGCTTTCCAGTGGTGCAGGTTAAAAGTCAATAGCTCAAACCATTTTCAAGTTGTTTATATCCTTAAAACTGGAAAACCATGACCCCAAACAGTCAACTAAGCACCATCTTTGTTCCTACTATCTAAACAAATTACAGGGAAAATTGCAAACAAAATATTTCCATCAAATAATCGAACTCGGCTCGATACTCGATTCTTCTGTTGCAAACTCGGCTCGGCTCGACTCGAATTACAATTTTTCTACTCGCACATCCCTAAACCAAACCCTTTCAAACTAGCTAAATCTGGTGTGGGGAGTTTTCCCGTTAGAGTTTTAAGGATGTTAGAATTTTCTAAAATCTCACGAGGTAATATCGTATTATTTTTTCAAGTGTTTGCTATTTACATCAGCCTGTGTGAATTTACGTTGAACATTTTGTTAATGGTAATTTGCCATCGTTCGTGGGGTTAGCGAACTTGGAAGAAAGAAAAACTCCCACGTGTTCCCCTTATTGTGTTTGTGATTAAACGCAATTAATTCGCTACTGCCTTAAACAATGCCAGCCACATAATGAACCCAACATGTGTAGGCAGCTAATTTTTAATTTGTCTTCACGTTTTAATTTTATCACTCAATCATAACCATTAAATAAAACTTAAGTTTACAATTTAACAGAACTGCCAGTCGCTGAAATTAGTGACAATTTTTTTTTAGCATGATTTTGTAGAATAGTAGCTGTACAAAGCAATTCGTTTTATGCGCACATCTAAGGATGGGCGATATATTACGACAACCTCTGCTTTAGGTCCTAACGTTGGTCACCTGTAGGTTTTCCCGCGGTACATCCTGATACTTTAGGAACCGTACCTTACGTGGATTCAGGTTACTCATAACGCTTATTCTCATAAAGTTACTGAATACAGAATTGTATCAGGCAAATTTTCGATTGTCCTTGATGGTGATGTGATCCGACAATCTTCTTCAGGCTGCTTTTGAAAGTATTAACGCTTTGGTTTACGTCGTCTGCTTTGTGATTTTCATTTGAAATTAGCCATAAAATTTGAAACGATAATCACAAAGACGATGATTTAATACTTTTAAAATCAGCCTGAAGAAGATTGTCGGATGAAGTGAACTAACAACCGCATTACCATCAAGGACAATAGAAAATTTGTCTGATACAGTTCAATATTCAGTAAATTTATGAGAATGAGCATTGTGAGTAACCTGAATCCAATTGTGAATATCTCGCATAGTATTACGAGTCAGTTTCTTATTTGTAGTACGTAACTTGCAGGAGTTAAGGGAGCACAGTCATTTCATGCAGTCTGTCGCTCTTCCGTCTGTGTCGATTTCTCCGTGACAGGTTGGTTCTAGTTTTTAACATTTTTTCTTAATGTTCAGAGGGCCAGTAACTTCTTGAATTGCGTGACTTCTAGGTAGTATTTTTCGTAACAGTACTCAGATTCCGTGCGATAGACCATTTCCCAACTCTGGGTCGTATTATGAAAACAAACTTACACTATACTGTACTAGAAAGAAGAAACCCTCACTAGATTGCTGAACGAATTGTGAATAGTTTTATTTGAGTGTGCTATGTTTACATATCTGCAGCATCAATCCACTACCTTCTTCGGGTGGAATACGCGAGAAACAAACTTATTGAAACATGCAAGCATTCGTTATGAAATTTGTGCTACTGGTAGCTGTGGGGATGATGCTGCCACCTCTTTGTGCGCGCTTGGTGGTGAAGTGAGCAGTGCTTTCAATTGCTTGGAAATGCTAGTTAAGCTCGGGGGTTACAATTTAATTATGCCTTGATGTGCTGGCTCCTGTAAATTCATGATAGGTTGACTTCGGCTTTTAATAAAACTAAATGGCCGTGCACTCTTAACGCACGGTGGTGTGCCTCGTTGGAAGAGTTTGATTTAAGAAGGACATGTGTGTTAATCCATGCGATGTTGTGCTGGATCTTCACATGGAGCATTGCCACCCCATTCTATTTGTCGTGTTTGGTAAAAGCTTGCTTGTGCTTATGTATTCTCTGGCTAATTTGTTTCTGATTCTCGCCTACGTAAATGGAGTTGCATTCGGCACGCGTACCACGTACACTGTGGCGTTAGGAGAGCGCTGCTTTTCAGTCTAGGATGAATTGGAGTATGGTCGTGGGCGGGTTGGTTGCGTACTAGGTATATTCTGCAGGTAGAGGTCAGTTTTGCCTTGGAGCGGGTGTGGTACTTGTTGATCACTGGACATGTAGGTCATGAGGCTGTGTGGAAGCTCCATATAGGATCGATGGAGGGGGGGGGGGGGCATCACCCGGGCACTGCTTCTCTGGTTTTCAGAGCGGATTCCTATTCGGTTTTTCAGCAACATCCGAATTTTGTGAGGGTTTCGATAGATACAGCTTTTATATTACTTAGCGTTATTTTTTTTTTTTTACCTTTCGCTTCTTCCTGGAATCGAGGTGATGACCTTAAGTGGGAACATGGAGAGTGAAGGAGACGGCGTCAGGATTTTCTACTTCTGGCTCTCATGAGGGCCTGGTTGGTGAGGAAGTGAAAAAGCCCGAAGCCATCTCCCGCACTGTCCACGCTCCCACTTAAGGTCATCACTTATATCCCAGGGAGAGATGAAAAGGTCAAGAAAACCTTCCAGAGAAGTAATGTATACTGTATCTATCCAAAACCCGCCCAACCTGCTGACTTTGCTGAAGAACCAAGTAGGAACTCTTTCTGAAAACAATCAGAAGACGCAGAGTTTGAGTGTCCCCCCCCCCCTTCCTTCATCCTGTTCTTTCAGCTCCCCTAATGTAGTAGCCACATAGCCTCCTTACCTGCATGCCCGGTCGATGCAGAGGTACCACACCCACTCCGAGGCAAAACTGACATTTTACAGCAGCACACCCTCCTGCACACCCATTCCTCAAATCACTCGATTCACTGCAGCCTGGAAATCAGTGTTCTTCCCTTACCAGAGCCGCAGTGTATGTTGTACCATGCACCAAATGCAGGTCCATCTACATACGCGGGACGAAGAGGCGAATTACCCACAGAATACATGAGCATAAGCAAGCCCTCTCCAAAAAGGACCAAAAAATAACGGAGTGGCACTACACCATGTGAAGACCCAGCATAACATTGTGTGGGTGTTCTTCTTGAATCAAACTCTTCCTTACGAGCCACACCTCCATACGTTGGAGTGCATGGCCTTAAGGCTTTTCAAAGCCGAAATCACCCTGTCTTGAATTACAGGAGCAGCCAATCAAGTCATCCTTCAACTTGTACCCCCAAACAATTACCTCTAGCCTCTCCATACTTTGAAATGCGCTGCTCATTCCGCCACCAAGTGAGCACAACAAGGTGGCCGTACCATCCCAAAAGCCACCAGTAGCACGAATTTCAAAATGAACACTTTTAGACTTCAATAAGTTTGTGCTTGTTCTTGCGTATTCCTCCTGAAGAAGGTAGTGGATTGATGCAGTAGATATGTAAATATGGTACAATAAAATAGTACTACTTAAAATTCGCTCAGTAACCTAGTGTGGGTTTCTTCTTTCTGGTATAGCGCAAGTTCGTTTGTTTTCACAATTCTGAACTGCCAAAGTATCATGAGCATGTCCGCTTTAAAAAACTTTCGTGTGTTTGAGTTTTGCGTCATTGTAGGCAAACCGTCAAAAGTGGAGAAGAACAGTTTTGGCAGGTCGTTGGGGGCTACTACATGGTAGCTACGAGGAGCGGTTTGTATGCAGTACCTTTCTTGGTGCTCGACGGCTGACATGCATTTGTGGCGTCTGACTCTCCTCCTTCCTTTCTCGACTGTAAAGGTTCAAGGTGACCAAAGTCTGAATCGAACCAGAGTCCGTGAACTTTTACTGGGTGTGTAGTTTTAGCGGGGTTTCAATTGTTACTGAACGACGAAATGCCGTTGTGGGATGTTTCACTTTCGTCACGGGGTATAACATGCGTTCATGTTGGCGGGTGGACACATCGTACAGTTCCGCGTTAGATTATTCAACTATTGTGACTTGTCTAGACCGCTTCCCATCATCGCCACTCTTTCCGGTGGCGGAGATTGGGTGAACTTACTTAGCAAATGTGGTCTTCACTAGACGTTTACTTGTCCATTGCAGTGCAAGAATGTACTAGAGGCATCATCGGCTGCAGGATCGTGATAACTCTGCTGGAAGATTGGGCAAGAAGGGATACACCGAATCTGGTGCACAGGGGTGGCTTTTAAAAGGCTATCTACTAAGTTAACCCAGGGATTGGGTTAGTCTTTTGAAACTTGTCCAGTTTGTTGTGTTGGGATACCACGGGTAGTTTGTGTATTACTCAGGTAGTTTGGTTCAAACACTGGAGTAATAGAGTTCAGTTGGCCACTCACTAATGTCTTCCTTTCTAGTTCTACTCTGGCTTGGTTGTTAGACTTGGCCAACGGCCAAGGGGACCGTGGAAAGTGATGTAGAGGTTGAGTTGAAGTTGAGGTTACTTGTGGAGGGGGACCCAGACACCCATCCAGGTGGGAAAAGTGACGCCATCAAAAGAACAGGGCCCAGTGGCTGGTCGACACTGCATGTTCTCGGTCGTACCATGCTGCCTACAGCAGTCAGCGTCCACTCAAAGTTGGTGGCACATAGATTTGGGTGTATTTGATAAAGATAGGCTCAGCCTAAGGGGGATCTAATTTTCAAGGGGGCTGCGGCAGATGCAGGAGAAGGTGGGCCCTATGCGTTTTTCCAGAGAATTTAATTTGGTGGGAACAGTGCCTTGAGAACAACAAGGCGGTTGTTTCGTAGACTTACCTGTCGTGTGCTAACGCAACTGTACAGGCTCATGTATTTGCGGCATTGGTACCACTGGAGTGAATGATGGCAGGATGTAGTTTGACTTAGGCAGTTTTGCCTGCATTTGTCTGTTTGCAACTCTATGCAATTTTAAGTGTATCTTGTTTTTTCCTTGATAATGAGCTGGAGCTAGCTCGAAACGTTGGGTGTGTTGGTTTTACATGGGCACTTTGGGCTTCTCCTGTTAAACATATAAGGCAATATAAGAACGTAAACGTGTCATCCGAAGAATCTTTTTTTCCAAAGCTTTTTGTTTGATAAATGCTTTTGGTTTGAAAAAATGCAAAGCAATCACAGCTGTAATGGTTTTCTTTTCAGCTTGGCTAATTTTATTGTACACAACTGTTTGGTTACACCAGAAGTAACTGGTTGAAACAGCTCTATAAATAACCAGTGGACAGTTAAATCATCAGAAGAAAAAAATAATTCATCCCTACAATATTTTATTTCAATTAACTTTTGTAAATTTTAATCCAAGCACTTCAAAACAAAGTGAGTGAAAACAGAAGCTCGGGCTGATTTGTGTGGAAACTTATGAGGCTGGACCTATAACCAGTCCAGAGGTGTATAAAATTCGTACTGGACAAAATTTCCCACAAAATTTTCCTACAGATTTTTCAAATTTCTGTAGCCTTTCACAATGTTGGCAAGCCATTTTTTAGTGAATTTCCACAGTTTTCCAACATTTCTCGTTCTGCACACCTGCACCAGTCCATGAGAGCAACGATTGATTTTAAAGAATTTTTAAAGGTGCTTCTGCCTCACTTCTTCCTGGGTAGCAGTGATCGTTGTAGACGCCTCTTGCTGAGGAAAAGGCGCAAAAGCAGTTGAAAAAATGTGTAAAAATATTTGTTTTCGTGGACTGGGTGTCATATCCAATCTCGTCACTTTCAAGTAAACTTGTTCGGATGATTCACTCCAGATTAATTGCAGAAAAATCATCCTTGCTTCAAGTGGTAAGTATAGTGAAACTGTCCAGTGCTGCTACTGGTTAGAACTGGACTGTTCCTATGACGTTTTATTGTTTGGGGGTGCATATTTACTGTTTAGTTTTAGAATTTTCATAGCGATTTTATTGGATATCTTATGATGAATTGTGTAGCGTAATGCCTAACTTATTGTTTTCTTTTATTGCAGTATGCAAAATGTTTATTCTAAAATGTTGATCAGTGGAGAGAAATACAAATACACGTAAGTAAGACGTTGATGATGATTATGTAAACTTGTGGAAAAGGAGTTTACCTTTCTGCAACCACGTTTTTTTTTTAATTAATAAACCCTCTGAAGTCACAGTTTTAGTTAATACCTTTGTGCAGGTATCTTCACGGGGTACGTAATAAAATTTTAAAAATTGTGGAATTACGATGACACTTTTATGTGTCTTCTTTAGTTCTTTTGTATTACAATAAAAAGATGCCGTCCAGTATGTTACCCATTATGTCAATTTGCGATGTGAAGCTCACTCTCATTGGCCAGATGCGAGACTGAAATTAACAACCATCAGGAACAGTTGGTGAACTATCTACTGACGAGCCCAAACAAGAGCGAAACAGTCTGTCTAAAGATGTCTGTGGGTGAGAGCAGCATGATTTTAACTGTCTCAAAACAACTATCTCCTTCCATCATCGCACAATTTTATACAAAAGGCACTGACACAGTCTTGCTAATTTTCGACAGAAGTGCTCCTGGCATCACAGGCACTCCAAAGGTTAAATTAGGATCCTGGTCATATTTTTGCTCTTTGCCAGAGTTTGAAATTGGCAAAACATGCGGCTTCCCG
Source organism: Lithobius niger (assembly GCA_023313725.1). NCBI lineage: Eukaryota > Metazoa > Arthropoda > Chilopoda > Lithobiomorpha > Lithobiidae > Lithobius > Lithobius niger. Next base: position 27,714 of record JAHWFP010116420.1, on the reverse strand, counting down.
TATTTACAAGGTGGTGGGCCATTCATGCTGCCATTTAGACCTCCAACGCAACATGAACTGCTCGCTCAAGCCCCTCCCCACAAAATGTCTAACATTTGGGTAAGAAGGGCCCTGAATGTTCCTAAGTTGGAATCCATTTTGCTTGTGGTGTTGTATAGCAATGGAATCCAGGCACCTTAGATGAGTGTTATGTGCGGAGTTTGAGTGGATGAGCGTCATGGCCATCTCCCATTCAATCTCACGCTCAGTGGCAGCCCAGTGGAGCCCAATGCCATTGTCCTCCACTCCTCCCAACTTTGTTCATGTGCTATTTTTGTCTGCCCTCACACCTTTCCGCATTTTTCCGTCATACATTGCACTGCAATCCCTTGCACGGTTTTCTGAATGCAACCTTATTTAGTTTCAGTAACATTTCCTATCAAAGCGTTATTCCCATGCATCTTTCGTATATATCAAGTGTTCTATACAGAAAACGTGTGGTTTCCATGCTCTTTTTTTAAATGTCTTTTTGTAAGCGTGGCTTATCTGCGAGCTTGGCTTATACTGTATACCGTGATACAAGACAAAGCGGTACTTTTATCTGAGTGGAATTAGGAACTTGTGTTTTGACCCTTTGCGTGCTATGATTTGCCTCTAAATAAAATATTCCAGGCCGTAATTTCTAGGTGAAAAGTACAAGTTCCTACATCATCTGCTTAATAAGATCATGAAAAATCATGTATAAATGGACATTTTTATGTGCAGTTTGTTCTGTTAAATGAAAACAAATGCACCTGTTTTGTTGTAGTAAGGTTGGTACCACGTAGTCCTATAGAATTACGAAAAAAAATTCATGAATGGAGACAAAAGCACCGCGAGAATCGAGTGAACCTCATTGACGTTTGTAGTTTCGCAGGGGCATTTTGTAAGGATGTTAAGATGTGCTGACCACATGCAGTTGCACAAGCAGTTGGTATCATAAATCAAACCGCAATCACTCTGGGCTGGGGTGCTACTTACAATCACAACAATAGAGTATCATTACAAGGATGTCCTATGACAGTCATGACTTACGAAGGGTTAACGTACAAGAGGATTATTCGAAAAATTGTGGCTCAAATTGCTTCTAGAAACCGAGAACAAGTTCAATTTTTTCATTCCTGTCAGAAAACTGCCAAATTTGAGAAATTTTCTATAAAATGTATAACCGAGGTTTTACTGTAATCCAAAAACAGTTGAGGTATTGACTTGCGATTACCGTCAATGTTTAGCACTCGCGAAGCATCTTCGAATCATCCACTAAACGTTGTTAAAATTAAGCTACTACGTAAAAAAAAAGTTACACCTAATATTTTTTATTTCTGCGTTCTCCTCCGATGCTAGCATCGTGGTACAGCACGATTGGGGAGTAGTAAAAACCGGGGGCTAGCGTTTAAAACCAGTAGTAAGATACGCCCATTCTTGGTTATGGTAATTTCAAAAGTTAGAAGATATAACAATATGTCGCAAATTTTGTATAGTCCTGTACATTGGTGATGCTTTACGCAGCGCGACTATCTTCTCCACGCACACTTCAACTTCACGTGTTACTTTGTTGCACGCACTCTCGTGTTGTTTGAATTTTGTGGTCTGCCACTGCCTCCTGTAGTATGAAAGCCGGTCTTCCGTCTGGCCTGCAGTTTTTTGCTAAACTCTCCTCTTTAACAGTACCTTGATTGCTGGGTTCGATGGTCCCTGGATATTCATGAGCACAGCCTTCTCTCGGACTGGTGTTGATTTGAGACACCTTAGATGTGTATCCCTGTTGTCCCTGTTTCCGTGCCTTCCAAACAAATGCTTGCTTCTTTTGCATGTGGTGAACTGCAATGCCATTTGTGTCCACTTGATTCTTTGTGTCTGCCGTATGTTGCCGAACTATCATATGAATTCCCTTTCTTGCTTGCCCCAAACACATGCCTCACAGTCACCACATGGTGCCAAGGACCATCTCTTCAAGCAATCCCTCACTTCTAGTGTGAGTGGGATGCTGGGGCTGGGCCAGTTTCCTTTTTCGTTGGGGTGGTCTTTCAGGTTACGAGAGTACATGATCAAATACGTTCGTCATTTTAACGCAGAAGTTTTAAAAAAAAAATACTTGGTGCTGGTTATTTAGTCGCAAATTTTCAACAACTTAGAAGAAATGTTTTAATTAAGGCTGCACCGATACCGATACTGGATTGGATCGGTTGCCGATATTCGCGGTATCGGCAACTTTTACGGAAATATTGATAACTCTGGAGCCATTCGAGATTACGACACGCGGTTCACGGCGTTTTGCTCAGGAAATCACCGAGTATCTTCCTAGCTAGGTTTTAACTGTGGGTTACTATTTAAAATTTTTTTTATTTTAATAATTATTATTGTACTTTTTCAGAAAACTTCATCGTTGATGAAAAATTGGGGATACAATTTTGGATATCGGTACTGGTATCAGCAAATTTTTTATTTTTTTAAACCAGATCGGTATCGGATCGGTAAAGTTGGTATCGGTGCAGCCTTAGTTGTATAGTTTTGTCCTACTATCTTCTTCAGGCCTAGGAAAAGTTTTTCGCACTAGTTTTACATCATACTGCATTGTTTACATAAAAGATTCAAATCTTGCACATCCGTAGCCTCCTATACTTGTTAGGCCTGCCTCTCCAATACACCTTCAGTCTCTTAGTCAAATTGCTTCTCATCAAATGTTGGATGGCTGTTTTCGTGTGGTGG
>JAHWFP010116420.1:0-24587 GCA_023313725.1 Lithobius niger | reverse complement strand
ACATTTTGTGAGAAGCGATTTGGCTAAGAGACTGGAGGCATGTTAGAGTGGCAGGCCTAACAAGTATAAGAAGCTACGGACACGCAAGATTCGAATCCTTTACGAAAACATTGCAGTATGATGTAAAACTAGTGTGAAAAACTTTTCTTAGGTCTGAAGAAGACAGGTAAGAAAATATTGCAACATTTCTTCAAAGCTGTCGAAATTTGCAACGAAGTGGACTAGTATTTCGCCTTTTTGCGACTGTTTCGGTAAAGTGAGGAGTGTGTTTGAATCCATTGATTCGAAGTAATCGAAGCCATTTTGCTGTTACGAGAGTTCTTCACATAAGATTCAAAATAGGGGTGTGCGAGTAGAATAATTTTAATTCGAGTCGTGCCGAGCCGAGTTTGCAACAGAACAATCGATTATCGAGCTGAGTTCTTGGTGAAGACCCGTATTTTGCAAGAGTCTTTTTTTAATTTGTTAGTGTAATAATAACCAAAATGCTGCTTAACAGACTGTGAGTCAACGTGCAAAACTGGTTTTCCAGTTTTTAGGAAATAACTTTGAAATGGTTTGATCTAGTGGCTTTTAATTTATGCCATTGGAAAGCTCTCATCGAGACGATGAATTTGGTATATTTGAACGTCAAAACCGGTCAAATATTGGCGAAGTTATTACATATTCACTGGATTTAAGTATGGATGTAAGCGACGAGCTGAGGTTGAGTATACGTTCCATACTCGGCTTGAATTTTTCGAGTATCGCACATCCCTACTTCAGAACCATTTGTGCGCAACATCTTTTGGCTGCCGTCACTTGCTCCCTTTAGGTAAGTCGGTCCTACTCGTGGCTTTCGTTGCTCATTGTCCTCTTAGCTTTTTTCCTTCTTCCCTCCTCTGCTTTGTTGGTCAATCCTCATTCCCACAGCTCTCTTCAATCAAAAATTTGCGAGATATTGTTATATCTGCTAACTTTTGAAATTGTGTGTAACCACAACCAAGTGATTTATTTACATGTCTCGCACCTTTCACAGTATGTCGTACAATGTTTTTAAGCCCATTCTTTTAAACGCTCTCGACATTCAAAAGTTGCCTGGTGTCTGTTGTGTAATTTTCTTACCTGTTTTACTTGTGAACTTACTGGTTTTAAATTTGTTTTTAGGCCCGCAGAACTGCAATTTTATACAAGTATGGCAGCAATGGTGGTGCAGATTCCAGTGTCTTATTTTCTTATCGACATCCCACAAGTGCAGAGGACCACAGACAGCACTTTGTTTATGGCACTAATTATGAACGGATTTTTCTTTCATTTACAAAGCATTACAGCATATGCTTTGATGGGTTATATTTCACCGGTAACACATAGGTGAGCATTGGTTCTCGACTACATTTAGATTGGGTGCAAATGTGTGACATGTTGACAATTCACAAGTATCACAGTAAGCAGAATTCTTTTTCGGTATCTTGAAGTTGAATCGTATTACATTCAGTGGTACTGCAGCTGGTACCTACAATACATTTTGTGTGTACTGTATTTCCTCAATTAAGCAGTGGACCTCAAATAGCACCGAGGTTTGATTCACACAAAAATAAAGCGCACGAGGCTTCGAACAAGCAGTTTGGTGCTTGTTAGAAGCAATGGCAAACATATTTATGTGGGACCAAGCTCGCGATGCATGTGTCCAAAATGTTACTGCTGAAATATGCGACTGGATGAATGGATGGCTATTTTTAATTTGTATTCTTTTTTAATGGTAAATTTTTTCCATAAGCGGTGATTGGCACCTTGTGTGATTTATTGACAATTTACTATTCAGTCAAGTCCAGCTGTAAATGAAGTATGGGTTGTTCCAATTTTGTTTTTAGAGGTCTATGGAAATTGGCTCCTTATCTCTTTGTGCATTATTACTAATACACTTTTCATTGTTTTCCAGCGTTGCCAACACTGTAAAACGTGCATCCCTAATATGGTTGTCGGTCATCATGTTTGGAAATCAAGTGACAATCTTAGGAGGTGTTGGGACAGGAGTGGTGATCTTCGGAGTGTTTATGTACAACAAAGCTCGCCAGTACCATGATGCTTTGTTTGAAAAATGCCCACATTTACGGACAGACAATTCACACGAAATTCACAAATCCCCATTACACTGCAGTTGATAAGCGTTTCACTTGGTGGACTTGTAGGAACATAGAGAGCCAACTAGCTGTCTTCAGCAACTTACATGACTGGTTCAACAAGTGCTAACGCTGTGACAGCATTCAGTCTTGTGTTTTATACAGGTTGTGTTTTTATGTGTAGACTTGGAATTGCTGAAAACAAGTTATACACAGGATGGCTGTAAAGTGCTCCTCCAATGAGAAAAGAAACTTTATTTTTATCGTAGTTAAGATTAAATACAGCAAACGAGCATCATATGAGTTCATGTTATAAGCCACAAATGTTAATGAAGCTAGTCTGTGACTGTGGGAAAAGGGAGGGGAATTAGGGTTAGTGAAACTAGGTTATCATTAGACAAGTTTCAGCGAACGATTTTCTGTTAGCATCGTTGTTGTCTAATTTGACCTATAGCGTGCACCTTATGTTGTGACCATTAAACAAGTGTACATTACAAATTACGAGAATTCCTTAGTGCAAATGTTTTCTTTCATAATTGTAAGAAGGAATATGTTTGTTTTTCTTTATTTGTTGGGGGGGGGGTGAGTTTCGGTATAAAACAAGGTGTGAACCATTCAAACTTGGTACAGGTCAAAAAGCTACCGTTCAATTTGCTGCTAAAGCGGGGTTGAAGATGTACAAAATAAGTCTGTTTTGGAAGACTTCCTAAAACCCTGCCAGCTGTTTGTGCAAGAAAGGACTGAAATTGTTGGAACCAAGGGGTGGAAACTCTTACAGTTGCAATGTAACATCAGAGAAGGGTTACTAGCGCACATAGTGCTCACCGCTTGATGAAGAATCACAGAAACACAGACAGCATGGTGCTGGTAACCGTAGCTTAAGGTACAGTGGAGTTCAAAGATGCCAGCAAATAGACATTGTGCTATCGCAAACTGCCACAACAATTTTAAGTATTTTTACAAATCGCTTGCAGCAAAAGTTAGCCAACGCTATGAAATTCGCTGTCCTTAGTGAGTTTTTTGCCAGCCATTTTTAAGCTGCGTGATCGTAATGTATGGTGGCTCATTGGGACACAACTTTTTTTTTTACCTACACAAAACGTTTATGAAACAGGAAAAAGATGGCCGTTGTAGTGTGCCGTATCCGGCGTTGGAAGTCCGAGGTTCTGGTTTCATGAAGGTTTTGTGTATATAGAAAAAAAAGTTGTGTGCCCCAATGAGTCTCCGTAGTAACAACTTGCGTTTCTTCCTGTTTGTCTCCAAGCTACCCTAGTTGATGGTGACATCACTAAATCGTGTGTATAACACTTACCGAGTGTTGGTTTCCATGGGAAAATGCTCCTAACGAACGAAGTGAATGTATTGCTCTAAGTTGGAACAAAGCATTAGTTGCTTCTTCCCAACAGTGCTTAATGCGAGGTTGTGAAACAAACTACAAAAAATTACGACTCTGCAGACCAGCTAGATGAGTTGTATTCTGCATGTTGGAAGGCCAGAGCAGGCTCGTATCATTTGATCTAAAGCATGGAAAAGCAATTGTTGAAAGTGGTTTCAGCATAAATTCTGCAAGCATTGTTAATGGTTAAGGCTAACAATGATTGCAGAATTTACGCTGAAATCACTTTTAACAATTGCTCCAATTGCGACTGAACACCAATTCTTCAGCCAAATAGGGGTGTGCGAGCCTCGAAAGATTCGAGTCGAGTCGAGTTTCCTATCTGCTCAAACTCGACTCGATATAACCCAACCAATCTCGAATCCGGTGAAAATGCGATAACTTCGCCAATTTTTGACCGAGTTTGACGTTCCAATATACCAAATTCATCGTCTCGACGAGAGCTATCCGTTGGTGTATATTAAGAGCCTCTAGCTCAAACCATTTTAAAGATATATCGTAAAAACTGGAAAACTAGTTGTAGACTTGACTCGCACAGTCCATTAAGCAGCATCTTAGTTGATATTACACTAACAAATAAAAAAGACACTTGCAAAATAAGTGTGTTGCCAAATACTCGAACTCGGCTCGGCTCGACTCGACTCGAATTCAAATTTTCCTACTCGCACACCCCTACAGCCGAACCAAACCAAACCGAACAAACTTTAAATGCGCCAAGCACTTCAGAACCGAACAAAAGTCTACCAAATCAATCAGCTTTTAAAATAAAATTTAAAACAACTTAGTTCACAAAGATTCATATAATCATCAAAGCACAAGTTTACTTAACAAGTGGAGGTCGGCTTTGGCTATGTCTTCTTCCTCCCTTCAAGGTCATTCAATGTTGTTGCATGCGGAGTTGCTTCATACCTGGATTAGTTTTAGACAAAGTGATATTCTTCATACCTGTTAATTAGGTTAAAATTGGTGATCCCCACCTTGGGCTATCCCAGGAAATAGTTAGGACCACCCATTAGACAATTTGAAAATGATAGTTACCGCTCGTACTGTGAAACGAATTAAAAATTCTTACTCAGTACGTTTTCACACAACGAAGACAACACAACAAAACACTGTCTTGCAAATTTTCAACAGCAATCGGCTGGTTCCATAAGGCCCAACGAAGAAAAGTTCAGACCATCACAACACCAACACAGTAAGAATGCTTCTTAAATCTAAATCTGCTCGTGACCCCCACCTCTGATTCTTGGGGGGCCATCGCCATCCTGCTGCATGACAAATTGAAGCCGATATGATGAATATTCAGGGCCCGGCATACCCAAAAGTAGCTCACTTGCTGAACAGAAGCACGAGTGATCTACTTGGTAGACAGTAGAAGCGGCCCCTCCTGCGGCCAGGAGGAGTGAGAAACACGATGCCCTACAAGTACTGGAGGCTATGCTACCAGCAAGATCGAATTTGCTGCGATTGTCCAAACTTTTTTTCTTTGAGCCTGATGGGTGTGATGTGATTGTCCGAACTTTTCTTCGTTGTGCCTGTGATGAAAACAGCAGATTGCTATTGAAAATTTGCAAGACTGTATTGTGTTGTAGACTGTAGTCTTCGTTGTGGAAGTGTGTGAAAATGTAGTGAGGTTCGACAATTGCCCGCTTGGGATTGCTACTTAGAGTGAGAGCTGGAACATGCGGTAATACTACCACAGACACGTTGTCTGGCCCTGTGGGCTGTCATTTATCCCACTCATGGCAATTGCTATTCAAAGTAAATATTCTGAATTTAAAATGCCACAGTTTCAAAGTAAGTAATAAAAAAGATTGACAAGCCAGTCGTTCGTAATAATTATCCTAGCATGCAATCTAAGAGATTGATTCCGGCTTGGAACATGGCTTTGGACGGGATTTTTGCTTATTAAGTCTCAGTTTCGAATCGATATTGAATTACTCGGTACTATGGGATGCAGAAATCCACTGACCACAAGCCAGTTGGCAATTAAATTGTGCAGGTAGACGACTAAAACGTTTGTACTAGTAGCCAATTCGGCCCGTGGGTGATAAAAGGCTGGACATATTTTCACTTCTTGTTGGCAGATTTTGTAAGTGTTTTTCGTCAGCTTTCTGATGGACTCCCAAGCTATAGCTCTTCATTTCCGAAGTTAGAGAAGCAGTGTTACGGACAGAGGATTTGAAACCTGTGTACCTATAAGGCCAGTGAAAATACCACAATTTATAAAGCACTAGCGCTTTGTCAAATTCAGGGATCAACGCTTGTAGATAGACATGCTTTTACTGGCTTTCATTGCCTAGAAACAGAAATTTTCTAAGTTGGTGACTAAAAAGTTGTGCTCTACCGGCCAATGGCGAGATGAGAAAATGTGAATCTGCACTTATACTTGGCATACCCACAATACGGATGGTGGCCATTACCGCATTCACCTTAGCAAGCTTTCTTCGTGTAAGTTATATTGGATGCAAAACATAAATAACAGCCAAGTTTAGTGAAGTTTTGCAATGTTGGAGAAACAAAAACGGAAGAGTTGGTCTAAAATTTTTAAATGAAGTCACCCCAAGTTAATTGTTTCGTATACTGTACATGCAGAGTTGGGATTGTAACCACCAAGCAACTATAGTTAATGTTTTATTATTTTTTATTTTTGCACCTGGCCAACATTTCTTTGAAGCGTGTAGCTCAAAACGTGAAGTGCTAACGCAGTAGATTTTGAAATAGCAATTTTGTCGAAAATAAGGCGCTTTTTATTTTATGTTAAGTATAACGTAATCAACACTTACATATTTTGTTGGACAATTTATTATTGAGTTGAGCTGAAGACTTGAAATTTCAACCATTGAAAGAAAGATTTTTATTTTTCTGGTTAAAATCATAAAATGGTATGTAGTTAAGTTAAATCTATAAATCAGGTTTTAACTCTTAGGATAAACCCATTTAACAGCTACATTCATTTTTAAACCTTTGTATGGCTTAACCTAATTTGCTATTTTGTCTTATGACACATTTTATTTTTTGTAAGGTTTTTACCATACAAAAATTTTTACCATTGTAAAATTTTCTAAGTAGTTCAATATATTTAAGCAGTACAATGGTGCTAAGAAATATTTACATATGGCTAATGTTGGATATTTTTTTAGAGTTGATCAACTAGTCTGCATTTTCATTTAGCCCCATGTGAAGTCTCAAGAGAAAACCATTTATTATAAAGTGCTTTTTTATATCTAAGTAACTAATGCACATTTTTTTATTGTGTAATTGTTCACCTATCAGTATTAACAAGACCAGGCTATCTCACTCTTGGTATTAACAAGTGCACACGTCCATAACCTATTCATGGGGTTTGTCATTTTCATGATAGCAAACACTTTCCTTTCAGAACTTGCGATTTTACATGATTGTATTGTTTTGCTCGGTAGCAACGATTTTCTAGTTTTTGCTGTTATTAGGCTGTTTCCTATTGTATGATGACCTTTAACTTTCAAAGTAAACGACATGACAGTTTTAGAATTGTTCGAGAAGCACATTCCCATTGTGCACTACAGAAATTGCGGAGTTTCGTCAAGAACGTTCATTGTAAGGTCAATTTGAGGGACATTTGGCCTTCAGCGTTGCTAGCAAGAGAGAATATGTCATTCCGAAGTGATTGGCAACTAGGCCTAAATCAAGAGGTGTGCGCAGCCGCAACATCGCCATGCACGCTAGCCATGCATTCCTAATCGCGCGCATTGGCGAATGCCGCAACTCCATTCGGCAAATAGGACTAAATTGGTGATGCTTGAGGTTTACGTAAGGGACATTCTTAAGGAAGATTTGATGGAATATGTGGCCCGGCTTGAAGCAAAAATACGAGTGGCAGTAACGAATCGGCATGTTGAAAAATGGAATAACTAGGAGGGCACAAGCCCACTTACGAGATGGCACTAAGAAAGATGAAGAAAGCAGTTTTCCATACGTTGTTAACTTGTCTCAACAACACTTGACAGATGTAGAGTTCAGTGTGCTTAATCTTGAGTCTAAATTTGTTCCCTGTGCCGCACTGGTGGAGTGGACATATGAGATGTGTAGCTGATCCTTGATAGATACTCCCGGGGCCCTGAGTCTAGGTTGAACTCCCAGCATATTGCTAGACCACCGAAGGGACGAGCCAACCTAACCAGTGCAGAACTTGGGGCATTAAGAAGTCTACAGAACAATGTGGCCATTTCTATCTGTTGGGCCGATAAGGCTAACCTAACTGTCATGGTAGGAAAGGATGAGCTTGTTGGGTTGATTCTGTGAGTGTGGCGCGAGTGTCGGAATTAGCCCACTAAAGAGGATGTCGGATTCATGAATCAGCTGGTTGTGGAGTTCACGTTTTATTGAGTCGTTCGGGATTGAAGCGGAGTTGAGAGCGACATCTCGCAGAAGTGATGAGTTGAAACGGGCTTTTGTTAGCCAGTTCATTGAGTGAAATGTAGCAAAAACATGCCTCAAATGTATAGCTCCAAGTTGATTTGATTCGGACGAAAGCTTTTCACAAAGGACATTGGCAGCCGTGCTGAGTACGTCGCCTTGGGAAGCTGCTCTGAGGCCAAGGCGTAAGCTTTTATCGTTATGTTTGAGAACTGCTGAAAAGATTTCGATTTTCTTAGTGATTTGGAGGGCCATTCTGAAATCCGACTTAGCTTTGGCGGTGAGAAATTCTGATTGCGGGTATGTTTCAAATGCTGAGGTTGGCGGAGCCGTCACCGAACGGTTTGAAGAACCAAGTTACACGACCGGGTTTTGGCAGGGGAGATTCTTTATCAAGTTCGAGTGGTTCGCCCTTGCCGAGCAAGAAACCACCGTTCCGCAGAAGTGTGGTGAGATGCGTGGTTGATTGTCGTAGGACGGCACGATGCTTGAGGTTCTGATCACATAACGCGAAGACCGTTGATAATCCTGTTTTTGACCGATTCAAAACTCGGGGATGACGGCAGTCAGGAATGATGTCTTCTACCGTCTTTATTAATGGGATAGTGGGATTCCCGAAGGGTCATCTTCATTGCAAAAGCTGTGGTCAAAATGAGCATGGCGAGGAATGCCATCTTGATCAGAGTTGTTAGCCGTAAACTCGTGCGAAAGGGTAGGGTCTTCACGAAAGGGGCAATGATCCAAATCCTGATGATGGCCGGGGTTGGATGTGGCATTAGTTGCTGGTGCACAGTCCAACTCACTGTCGCCGTCGGTGACGAAACACCGAGATGGCTGCGAGCTGCATGTTTTGTTTTTCGTGGGAAGAGGGTGAAGTCCCAAGGTCAATGAAAGGATGATTGTAGGTTTGACGACCAAGTCTTTTCCTCGTTGTCCGATGGAGAAGTGCAACGTCGTTTGCCGGAGACAAAAAGCAGAGAGCGATGACGCTTACGGGAAATGATGGCAGAAGATATGGCCGTAATCCAGTTAAGGGAGGAAGACTTGCTCTGTGATAAGGGTGTTGTCGGAAGACGAGGAGGCCTCTGTTTGCAATGAAAATCTCGAATGGCCCTGTCCATGAACTTGTGGACTTGATCCTGAGAAAGCGGCTGATCGGTAGGGGCTGAGGCATGAGCTGAGGAGGGACTGAGAGAGCCGAGACGAGTGACATGATAGGTCTAGAGGAGGTCCCGCTGATGGGTTGGAGCGATGAAGCCTCTACTGATGCTTTTGTGGGACTTGACTTTGCGTTTCAGGCTGGCGTTAAGTTTTCTTGACCCGAGGTAGTTTGGACTGAAGAGTCCGGAGATCGGGAGTGGCGTAGTTGGTCTGATCGCAGGGGACAGGCGATGTGGTTGACATGTTTACCGTATTGCCGTTGAGAGCCGAGGGGAGGGCGGACGAAAGACACAATGAGCCAGGAATCGGTGGAGGCGAGTGATAGATGCTTGGAGAAGCAGCTGAGCCACGTGGAGATGCTGGAAGAGATGATTGCTTGGGCTGATCACGGCAAGAGATATGCTGAGCGGTCGAAGGTGCGGACTAAAGAGGTGGCGACGGACCAATGACAACATTAAGGTGAATAGGCAATGGGATTGCCAGTGGAGGGAGTTTTTTTTCTGGGCGCCTTTGGATCTTCCCATCGTTGCCTGGCGGTGTCGATGAAAGGTCTTCATACAAAAGGATACGGAGAAAACAGGAGCGATGCGCATGGAGTGGTCGCTAGATACGAAAAGGTGAAAAGGTTATAGGAGGGGTGCGCGCTGCACATCTGCACTTGAATTACCGAGCCGGGCAGAACAACTTAAAAACCTCTAAGGAAAAACAGCATTACGAGAACGAAATGCTAAATTTACAGGTGATCAACATGCCGAACGGCACACAAAAAAATAGGTTAGCCTTCTTTCTACCCAAAAAAATCCTTGTTTTTCGTTACTTTTTTGCAGTTACCGTAAGTAAATAGATTGTTTGGGAGCATTTTTATATGTGAAAGAATTTTTGTTTTTTGGGCAGGCGTTGTGCAGATTTGGGCTTCCAAGAAAGCAGGAGAAAGAGAGAAGCTATAAGCATTTGTAAGTACATTTCATCTTCTGTTAATTTCAAGTACCGTACTCCCAGCCAACTTCAATGGATAAAAAATAAGAAATATAGGATTTTTTTGGAAAAAATAGGAGCTTTAGGAAAATCAACAAAAAATTTATTGGAATAATTTAGCTTGGATGCAGTGGGTTATCATGAACTTTCAATTTTGTTGTTGTCCTACAATACGATAAGAAAAATATAACAAAAAGGACTTATAAGCGCACATACGCAGTCGGTACGTCCTTCATTTGACCGTGACTGGCCGCTCAAAAAATTCACATTCATTTTCGTGCCATGGAGGGGGAAAATCGAGGTTCGTCTTTTCAGATCCAAATAACAGTCATAGCAAGGAAGCACAGCACAAACATGGCAATTTTTCAGTTTGGAACTTAGGAGCATTTCACAATTTATAGTCAGCTTTATAGGATTCCTATAAGAAAATAGGAAATTTAGGAAGACTGCGAGCCCTGCCATACTCTAGTCAAATTGTTGTTAGGTACACAACTCTAGTTACCCTAGAGATGCCCGACCGCAAATCGAAAATTTTTGTATTTTCTGTAAATATCTTCAACAATCGTCAATACAACATTTGTGTATTAGCTGGACATTGAAGGGTGTCCTCGTTGTGAAAATGAGCGGACATTTTCTGCATAATTCCAGTAATTATGACTCTAACATTTGTGTTTTCGGAATTTTTTACTATCACATTTTTTGTTGATAAAAGGAGCCTATCCATAGGTAGGAAGTGTTCATAGGCAAGCAGCATTTCGTTGTAAGGCCATTGCCACTATTACTTAACCATTAGAAATTACAAAATGATGCAGCAAGGACTTTCTGTTCTATTTTTCTGTGGCGTTGATCTCTTTTCATTGAGGAGCCAATAACCAGCCACGACTCGAATGCAAAACAAAGTTGAGACCAAAATTTAAGACTGGTGTGGTCTTTTTCCACCAACAACTATCTTTGAATGTACTTCTATCAAATATTACATCCAGCTTATTACATTTTTCTACGTCTTCTTTCTGGATTGATGTTCCCCCAACAATCAGTTGTACCTTACGTTTCAAGAAAAAACTTTCAATGGATATGCGGAAAGCTTCCACCAGGTCATAGGTCACGGCCTCTGTGCCACTCACGTCTAGTTTGTGGAAATTGGGACACATCATTGCCAAACAATTAAATCTTATGCCAGTTCACTATTTATGGCAACCACCTGTTCCAAAATACCCTGTGCAGCCACAAACTTCAAGGGCAGAACCTGTTATTTTGGTGATGTGTAGGGTTTTTAACTGGGGTGCAGAGCTAGTTTTGCCAATGCTTTGTCCTGAACGGTTTTCAGACTTCTTCAAGATTAGTACACTTCCTTGCCAGTGTTTCCAGAACATCATCAGGGGGCGAGGGATAATCGTCTAACTGGGAAATCGCATAATTGGAAGAACGTATAACGGAAAACAGTATAACGGAATATCATCTAACAGGAAATTCGTATAATGGAAAAGCGTCTAACTGGAAATTCGTATAATGGTAAATCGTCTAATATCCCTGCCTCGCTCGCTGCGGCTATACATATAACATCAGAAACCGCAGTTAGACGTTAATGCAGTTAGACGTTTATCCATTATAGAAATATCCATTACTGTATACGATATTCCATTTAGATGCTTTTCCAGATTTTTTATTTAGGCAGATTTTAGACAATTATCCCATTAGACGATTTTCCAGTTAGACGTTCGTCCGACGCCCCCCATCATCAGTAACACAACAGCTACAAAAATGTGCAGTGAAGGATTTAAGGTTTCTCGGTCTTTGTAAAACTCGACAAAGGTGACTCTCATCAAGGTCTCTACGGCTCGTAAGGCTGAGTTTCACTTAAGTATTCTCACAAGTCTTCATGACACCAACAAGATACTCATTCATTTGGTCGCAATACGAGAAACTTAATTCTTCCAAACTGTTGCATGTCTGTGAAAGTATAGTAATTCGAACGGTCATCAATACGATCAACATGAAGCCGCTTCAGTGTTGGGTTAACTGCTTTAAAGTATTCTTTTGTTAACCACTACTCACGAATTTTACATACAAACAAAGGGATTCAAGAACTGCACACCGGGCAAGAAATGTTGCTACGTCCTTGAAAGTTACATCACCTACAGGTGGTGTAGAACTGAATTCGATGCCCACTACTTTTGAGATTTGCACAGCAGTTCATCAGTCGTTCACACATCAGTTGGGTCAAAGCCAAAAAAATTAACTATATTAGAACAATAGGTGGAAATAATATTTATATCATCCCACGTGAAGCTACTTCCTGCTCGATTCATTGGATCTATAAAGTTATAAAGAAATAGTGAACAGTGGAGCCTGTAGCTCATAAGTTCACCTCAGATTACAAAAACAAGTTACCAAACCAATTTATCAAGTTGATTTTTGAAAGAGTTCAGGCTGGTGGCATTGACTACACTCATAGGCAACCTGTTCCAGTCAATGATCACTCTATGTAAAAAGAAGGTACTGGCAACCGTAATCTAGTACGTTGCTTGTAAATGGTGAAATTGTGGCCTCTCCGATTGTCTTCAAGCAGGGTCCAAAACTGATCTTTGGGGATGTCGTATAAGTTATGAAGAATCTTGTACACTTCGACAAGGTCACCCCTTTTCCTTCTCTTTTCCAAAGATGGTAGGTGCAGTTTAGTAAGCCGTTCTGGATATGAAAGTTTTTATACGTAGGGACCAGCCGAGTAGCTCTTCTTTGAATTCTTTCTAGGCTATTAATATCTTTCACGAGGTACGGAGACCACAGAATATTGCCATATTCGAGGATTGGCCTAACATACGTTTTGTAGACAACACTGAATGCGTCTGCAGGAATACATTTAAATGTTCTGCGTAACAGTCCAAGCATTTGATTCGCCTTTTTTGCCACAGCTGCACACTGAGTTGACCACTTGAACTCGTTGTCCACAATGACATCAAGATCTTTTTCTTGGTCAGACGTCTGGATGACGTTACAACCAAGATTGTAAAGGTAATGAGGATTCTGGTATCCACAGTGAACCACCTTACATTTCTCGAAATTAATACGTAGTTTCCACATTGTTACCCACTCGATAAACTGGTCAAGATCATACTGGATTCCAGTCTGTGCATCTGTGCTACGTACGCAATGGACAGGTAAGTTTGAGATCATCAGCAAATTTGGGTTTGAATAGAACCATAGGACCATAATTTGCAGACAATGGAAGAGTGATCAAGCTACGAGCCGGATTGCGGGACTTATGAGTTGGCGTCAAGTGGTGTAAAACAAGCAGTTTTAAATTTGCCCCGCAACGAGGGATAATTAAATGTACATTACGAGCATTCAAAACTTAAGCTATGCCAGTCTCTCGAACGATCACCGTAACTACTGGATGGTTTAGAATGATATCTACTATCAGTAATTTTTGTGGCCATCTCGATGGCACAGTTTTGCCAAATGTACGCCAACGTCCGCAAACCAATTTCGTTTTACTCTTTCTTCTAGCCACAAAAAACTAAAGATGTAGTCCAACACTTCGTCAGGCAAGCGGTGAATGAGCGGGGAACCAACATACATGCTAACATTTGAAGAAAGGTCACTAGAGAGAGTTGATCGGCGATGGTTCGCACCAGTTGTCACTCACACCTTGCCTACACAACCTAAAACAACAGTAACAGTACACTAGAATACAACAAGTAACTGTACAACAGAATAGTTCTTGTCACATTAGAATCAGTAAGCTACCACAAAATAAATCGAAATCGTAACCCAAGTTCTAAACGCCAATTCTGGACCTCATAACGAATGGTAAAAAAAAAACATCAACGCAGTTAGTCCAAGGCTAGCGGATTGGGACGTTCCCTGTGTTTGTTTCTATAATTTTAAGAAAAATTGGAAATTAGCCAACAGCGAAAATCATACACTAGAAAATAACGTAGTTCAGTAAGCCACCTTTATGCATTTACGTTTCGTCAGAGTGACATGACCCGGATTCGAACCAGCTACCCAGTTCGTCCCCAGATTTTTTTGTTTCTAAATTAACAGTACGGAACAGTTGGGGCTGCTTGAATGAGGAGAGGGAGAGAGAAGGAGAGGGGGGGGGGGTGGAATTCTAGAAAGAGAAATTTTATGGGGGCGGTGCAATAGGAGAGGGACCGTAGAGGGTAGGTGATTATGCGGGCTTCCCTGTTCCCTGTTAGTACTATCAAGGGTAATATGGATTTATGTACTATGTATTTGGTACTATCAAGAGTGAGATAGGTGGTTTGGGTATCTCACTGTTGGTACTATTGTATAACTCGATGATCGTCACCGATCTTGGTAAGGTTTCAATCTTTCTCTTCCTCCGCGGATGAGCAGACCAAATTTTTGTAAGGTAGCAGGAGCTTCGACGCCAAGGACATCAGTCCCAAAACATCCTCACAAAACAAAACTCGAAACCGTAAGAAAGTTTTTTTGGGGGGGGCAAAGTGGTTTAAACAGGGCCATATATAATAGAAAGACCGCCTTAACTGTGCCTTTCCTACGGTGTTGGTACATATTTGCAAGGTATTTGATTTGTACAGGCTGACTGCAATCGTAGTGAAAAGCGCTAGCCGAATACGTCAGGTCTTTTCACCGGAAGTGCGGTCACACAGGCGACCGGCGGAAACTGTTTTCTGAGAAGAATTGAAAGCGTGTGTGATGTTGCTGTGTTGATCATGTCATGTCCTACAAGCAAAGTGGCTGATTTTGGTCCGGATTCTGGAGGGAGAGTAAAGGTTAGCTACCTAACAACATTGATTTAAAACGCAATGTATTTTTATGGCGCGATATCTGATGAGTCGAGGTTTGAACTTGTGGGATGCCTTAAATGCTTTGGTTGGCTGCTAAGTTTGTACTTTGTCTTGTGTTGTGGGGTCCACGTGCGATTAAAAAATGCGTGATTTGTCATCTTGAGCCACTTCTCGAAGGCCTGCCTGGAATGCCTATCAGGCGGTTCCATATAGGAGCACCATCTCGCCATTGTATTTTCGATAAAAACGTCTGTGTGCAAAGATTGTGTTACTGTGGAGAAGTTCGTGTAGTAGGCTATTGCATTTGTTGTGGTATGCCTCGGTTAAAGTTAAACGTTGGGTTAAACCTTGTTAAGCCAATCTCCCAGGAAAACATGACCGTTTAATTTTAGTTTATTTATTTTTTTTTTTTTTTTTTTACTATATTTCTAAATGCGCCACAGCGCCGAAACAGTCAACGTAGCAAATTGTATGGAAAAATAGTGTATTGTGCTTGTGGGTCCATGCCAGCATTTAGGCCAAAAAAAAAAAAAAAAACTTTGTTTTACTGGAGCGCCCGCATCTTCAAAAATCGTGCGCGTGAATTTTTTTTTTAATGATTTCGCTTCCCGTTCGAAACAAACGGTGCACGAGATCTACCAACAATTTAACAAACCTCTATTGGGCGATTCTCTGTGTGATGCACGGGACATTTGGACTCTGAATTAAGTCATTATTTCTGCCAGTAAAATTGTTTGTTCTTAAGGGTGTGACGTCCCCAGATGTATTTTTGAAGTTCCCTAGTCAGCATCCAATCTACCCGTTTGATGGGGGCCCTCTTGGTAGAAGCATAGATTAGAAACTTAACTAGATATACCGTCTTACTTCTTCCCGTCCTACGCGGACCTCTAGCGGTAGTTGCGGCTACTACTACCTCTGCTAATACTTTTGCCTTCGAAGCAGCACGAAAGCTAAGCATTAGCAGAGGTAGTAGTAGCCGCAACTACGGGAAGAAGTAAGACGGTATATCTAGTTAACTTTCTGATCCATGGTAGAAGTGATGAGGCACAGAGGAACACAGGCTTGTGGAATTCAACGTGCGCAAAGATGGAAGGCGAAACGGTAATTATATAGAACAACGCCTTTTCAAGTTATCGACATAATTCAACTACCTGTAGATTCCTTTCGTCGTTGCGGTTCAGAAAATCATAACGAAAACTTGCGCAAATGCTTTTTTCTTTTATAAAATAAGTTTTAAAACACGTTAAAACGCTATTGACAACCGTGGTTAGGCCGCCATAATGCGCGACGATGGGAGCGCAACAAGAAAACCTGATTTCGACCAGAACATTAGTAAACGGAAATTATCTTGTTCATTTGTGTCGGCATGGCTGAAGCGGTGATTTGTGATGGATGCGAACTGTCGTTCTATTTCTACATCCAAATTTCTTTACAGTGTGAAACATCGTCCGCAGGGGCGCGCTTCGTGCGCACTATTATATACATCGAGAATTTGTGTAATCAGAAATAGTGTGACGCAAGCATTTGTGAAACAATTAACCAAGTGTCATAATTTATTCCTTGTTTCACAAATGCTTGCGTCATACTATTTCTGATTAGACAAATTCTCGATGTATGTAATAGTGCGCGCGAAGCGCGCCCCTGCAGACGTTATTTCATACTGGAAAAAAAATTGTCCCGGGAAGGCTATAATTTCCGTTTACTTATGTTCCGGTCGAAATCAGGTTTTCTTGTTGCGCTCCCATCGCCGCGCTTTATGGCGGCCTAACCACGGTTGTCAATAGCGTTTTAACGGGTTTTTAAAAAACTTATTTTATAAAAGAAAAAGGCGTTTGCGCAAGTTTTCGTCATGATTTTCTGAACCACAACGAAAGGAATCGACGAAAGGAATCGAAAAGTAGTTGAATTATGTCGATGTCTTGAAAAGGCGCTGTTGTATATAATTACCGGCAAAACTGCTGCGTCGGGTGGTGTACGTTTCTTGGCTTCGTCTTCGCTGAGGAGCACGGAGGAGGCCATAGTGAGCAACCTAGCTTTGATCTGGTTGAGGACAGATTTCCCCACTTTGTTTCACTTCGTGGTATATGCCGGACTGCCGGATATCTTGCGTCTGAGGTTACACGCTTTTTGGCAAGCCTTGTGGGACGGACAGGACAGTAATAAATTACGAGCTATTAAAGGCACTGTCGAGGAATGGCACTCGGCGTGTCGCCGCAGTCGCAGTAAGGAGGTGGTGTTGGCCCATTTGCGCATTGGTCACACCTGACTTACTCACTGTTTTCTTTTGCGGGGGGTTGAAAAACTAGGTGAACTGTTCACCCCCCCCCCCCCCCAAAAAAAAAAGACCTGGGACTAAATAATTACCACGGTAGTTTATGTAATTTGGGTTTTTCTTGTTATGTATTGTTACCACCAACTTTTTCTTCTTTTCAACAAGCTATTTACATTCGCAGGCACGTATATAGGATTCAATTATAATTTTAGGGTGGTTGTTTGGTTCAGCTGTGAATTCGAGAGAGGGAGGGAGGGGAAAGAGGTTAGCAAGCTGGGGCAACTTGCCCTCCCTCCCCCACCCGGACCTGTGATGTTAGATCAATTGGTTATGTTTGGGTTCAGTAACTGCCTTTCTACACCCCCCTCCCCAACCTGGGACTAAACAATTTTCAGGCTTGTTTGCGTAAATCGGGTCTTTCCCATTATGTCGATAACTTTTTTTCCATTTCTACATTCTCAGGCAAGGCAGTTACTTCGGTTATGTTAGGTTATGTTACATTGGTTCATTGGCGCACCCAGGTGAACCCCAACTCCCAAGACCATGGATACGTTAGATTAGGTTATGTTTGGTCAGTGGCGTATCCAAAGGAGGCGGGCAAGCAAGTTGATGCAACTGCCCCCTCCCCCAAATCTGGGATAGGCTATGTTAGATTATATTAGAGGAAGGGAAGAATGAAAAAAGAACTGTGGGGATTGGCATCCAAAGCCCACTGGAAAACAAACGTAAACTCTTAAATAAACTTCACACACGTCAGCAAAGTTCACATAATTCATAGCAAATTAATATTCCTCCAACCCCTAAGATTTACCCATGTGCCTTTCACCATTTATTTGTCAACTTTTTTTAAGATTTAAAATTTCAGCTCTAAATTCTTCCACAAGTTCAAAATTATTCTCCAGTCAAAATCTTGTAGCCTAGTGCTTAACAAAGAATATTTACCCCTGATTGATCGGTTTGTAGCGTACATAGTAATGTAAGGCCTATTAGGTTTTATTTTATCACTACTGTTCCCTATGAAGAAGTTTCTCGTTTGAAAGTATCGAAGTTCACGTTGTATCTTCCTGCATTAATTTCGTCCTAAAAAGCACGGAATGAATTTTTTGGGAGTGAAAGTAAGTAGCCTAGGCCGTAGTGTATATTCTGATTGAAATGATGTTTCGCTTTCAAATTCGTATTAGCCTACCCTTGGTGTTCCGAATTTGAAAATGCTGGCTGAGTATACCAGCAAAACATCATTCAAGTCAGAATATACTTGCTTTAACCTCAAGAAAACAATTATGCTTTTTAAGAAGTTTATCTTTTATATATTGGCAGAATATTTAGGGTACATTCCATCCGGTAGGCTTTCCTGTATGGCTTATTACTTCAGATGCATGCAAATGTTGCAAAGGCATTAATTTTCCTATTGTCCCCTCGTGAGAAACGGCTTTGCTATATTCACTTTAACCTATATAAATGTTGCAAACGCTATTTTGGCATTAGAATATGGTAAAATAGAAGATGTCCTTTTAAACTAGCCCTTGACCTTGTTCCTCCAGCCAAAACCTATTTTCATTTAAATGTAAACTGACTATGGTTGGCATAATTTATTTTTCGTAAAATTGTAAGTAGGGCGTAGCCGCGTAGGCTTAGTTAAAATTTTCTAATCAAGACTGAAAGTGACGGTGCAGATGGAGATTTCCAATTTCGCCAAATCCCGTTTTGCCTAATCAAAATATTCTTCAAAAAATTTTTAAGTGGAAGGAATTTGTGATTTGCGGTTTCTGGCGAGCGAGGCACGTAATTTTGAACATGACCGTTCAGTAAACAATTTTAATTAAAAAAAAAACAGACTAAATTTTTGTTTCATGTTGCCTAATGTATCCTAGGCTATATGCAGCAAGTTTAACAAATTATTTCAATAACAAGTTAATTAGTCTGCCACCGGATCGTGAATGTTTCCCCACCTGTAAGTATAGCAGCTAAACCATTCAACAAGTGGCTCCAGTTGCAGGCAATGAATCATAGGAATCAGTGAGTCATAATAATCCCTGTTGACTGATAGTACATGAACAATATGGGTCTGTGACTCACCAGAGAGAGAGAGCAGCAGGCAAAAGCCGTCTCACCACTGCAGAAAAATACTACTGAGCTCACAGATCACAGATATATACCATATTACTATGGATCTTGAACCATATGCCTCCCTGCAATATGTAAGAACTTGAGTTTGGAAAAGAAATGTCCATATGTCTGGTTTTTTTTATTTATTTTCTTTGTGAAAGAACTAGATGCAGTCTGTTTTTTTTCCCCTAGGGTCTTACAGTTGTAAAACCTATTGTATATGGGAACGTAGCAAGATATTTTGGCAAGAAGCGCGATGAAGATGGACACACGCATCAGTGGACAGTCTATGTTAAACCATATAAAAATGAGGTAGGTAATCCACCGGGTATTGTGAATGACTGAATTAAAGTAGGAGACTATGTATGTAACATTTCCATACACTAGCTAACCACATTTTTGTTTTGTGCGAGCTTGATAAAATAATATCTTTGAAATTAAATTTAATTTCAAAGATTTAATTCTTTGATTTAATTTCTTTGATTTAATATCTTTGAAATTAAAGACTTCTGTTCTAAAATAACCTTTTAAAAAAAACCTAAACTAACCTTTAAAAGTTTGGCAGGTGTGTGCACTGTCAGTGTAAAACTTGCACTAATTTTTTTGCAGCAGTTTTTCTTTTTTTTTCTTTCAATTACTTACTGGCAAGATGAATTAGTAAAAAAACTAAAGCTTTCTTTCTTGTAGAGGCGTGCAGTTTTTTTTTTTTTTTTTTTTCACTATTACTGGTACCAGCTGCAGAATCCTTACGCACACCCCCTTTCATTTCTGCCTAGGCAATGCTTTGTTTGTATTACCTTCCATCCATCATGAATGGAGAGTCAGGTGAGGATTTGGATATAGTGCTCTGAAATTGGGCTGCAATTCAAAAACATTTTTTTGCAAAGAAAATTAAGATAAAACCTAAAAATGCTACATTCTGAAGAAATTCTTTCATCCTTGTAAGAAAATCTTTAATTCTGTAATTAAAATGGAGATAAAATTACAGGTATACGAAAAATCTTTGAATAAGATGGAGGGGGAAATTGCAGACCTGTGCAAAATTATAAACTTAAAATAAACTCAAGTAAAAGATTGTAAGGTTGCAAAAACCTTACCTTAGTGTTAATGATTTGAAATTGGGGGGGGTCTTTGAAAAATAGTAACGTAAAATATGGTAAGAAATAAAATAGTTATGTGAAAAATGGTGGCAAAAATTGGGAGATTAACGCTTTCTTGGTGAACAGTGCGAAATCGCTGGTGTAAAACTGTGGCTAAAAATGACAATTTTATGAAAAATAGTGGCCAAAAAAGCAGGGGGGGGGGGGGAATTTGTTGGTCTGCACACAGTGGGACGTTCGTAGCTCTGGCTGCCTGCAACAGAAAGTCCCTGAGACGCTTGCGGTACCATTTTCCAAACCGAGAGTTTTCTGCAGGGAGAAAGAGGGAGATTTAACATCACCGCTACATCATTTTAAAGCAATAATAC
Source organism: Lithobius niger (assembly GCA_023313725.1). Taxonomy (NCBI): domain Eukaryota; kingdom Metazoa; phylum Arthropoda; class Chilopoda; order Lithobiomorpha; family Lithobiidae; genus Lithobius; species Lithobius niger. Next base: position 3,934 of record JAHWFP010116420.1, on the reverse strand, counting down.
AGTACACGCACAAGCTTTCAGCACAAAAGAAAAATTCATACTTAAACACCACCATACTTCACTTGGTGTGTGGCACACAAACAAGCTCCCCCTAGTAATTTTTCGGCGTAAGAGTTGGTATAACCTTCGAAATTCTCTCTCCCAAGTCCCGATTTGATAATGTCCTAACTTTCAAGAATTGTCTTGCCTGTGCATGTGGGTTCTGCTTCGATTACAACCCGAAGGCATTCGTTGTATTAACCAACTGTGTTAATATTGTATTCTGCACTCCCGCACTCTTGTACAAGTATGTGCTGCATTTCAGTTGAAGGCAGTACAGCTGTCATGAAGTCCAAAAACTAAACAAAACTCAACTGTGCGGATAATAGTTTTATAATCTATATATATAATTACACAACTTCCGCAACTCAGCCATTGTCAGCAGCCAAAGAGGCAGCAGTAGCAGCTGAATACGATGCCAACTCTGCCATCTACCGACGGAACGGCAAATTATAAGAGTAGCAGCCAAGCTGCGCCCGGAACGCAACGGCCAGCAGCGCGAACACACGATGCCATCTACCGACCGAACGGCAAATTAAATCAGGGGGGGGCCCGGGGCAAGCGAGACGACGCCGAATGAGCGAGCGACTACGCTAGTTAGAACATAATCTGCCTATCAGGAACTGCCTAATATTGATGGTAATATCAGCAATAATGGTATTTTGTGATCGCGTGGTATCGACTATCGGATTGTCAAATTGGAGCTTAGTGCTTACTGCATATCAGGAAGGTTTGTTAAATTTCGAAGCAGCGAGATGGAGTTATTTGTTAACTGTGGAAACTGTCAGTGTTGGATAAATCAAGTGCCTACGAAGTAAACCTCTGCGTCTGTCTATCTCTACTGGCTTTTCTTACAATTGAATATCGAGTGATCGTTTTTACTTTGGAGGTGATTAAAACTTGTGTACACATGCTTACGCTTTTTCCAAAAGTTACTACTCTGTCGAGCACAAATTTTCAACTAACAATGGGGTTCCCCCTAGGTGGTGGTTTCCTGAAACATAAGTCTTCTTCAGGCGTATTGTTTTCGATGTTGGTGAGATTTGTTTACTCGATCGTGACGTGTGGTCGCTTCTTTTGAATTCACTTCTGACTGGTCTCTTCCGGTGAACTTCGTCGACGTCAGTGGGAGGTGAATTCAAACTTAGCGGCCACACGTCAAGATGGAGTAAACAAATCTCTCCAACATTGAAAACAAGACTCCTGAAGAAGACTAACAGGGGGAATCCAATTGTTAGTTGAAAGTTAGCACTCGACAGAGTAGTAACATTTGGAAAAAGCGTAAGCATGTGTACACGACTTTTCTTACAAAATTAATGAAAATGTATTCTACTATCAGACGCGATGGTCTACTAGTAGGGTGCAATGATTAGGCTGCGAAAAAAATCTTTCTACTTCTCAGCTTTGGCCTGGTGTGTGAATTCGTTTCAGGGGATAATGTAGTATATTGCTAACAAAGGAAACAGTCAGCATCAGTATTGTAAGAATACCAGATACTCTAATTATAAAGAAATACAGTAAAACCTCTTTAATAGCCTACGAACTTTAAGGGGACTGCTCAAAATGTTCTTATTAACCGTAGTTCTTATTAAACGGACGAGAGAAATTGGACTGCAACTTAAAAAAATGTAGCCTACCGGTATACGGTATTTTCTTTTCATTCGTCCTTGACCTTCGCGTTTGCACTAACGGACAAAACTCTTATCACTTCCAAGATGGAGTCAACTAGCGATTGATGTTTTGCGTGAAACGAAACGAAATTAAAGGGGAAGGAAAAAGAAATCGTTACGAACAGCAAATTCGTAAAAATAACCTAGAATTGTAAATATTTGTTCGTCTTATCCGTATTTTCGTATTAACAGAGTTCGTTATAGCCGTATATATTTAGTGCTGACTGAGTAGCTGACCAACCAAAATCTTGAATAAAGTTCTTATTAAGCGAGAATTCTTGTTATCCGAGTTCTTATTAACGAGGTTATACTGTAATGAAAAAACATCTCCCCAGACTGGGACTTGAAACTCACTGCGAAACTAAGGCAGACCCTGGCCTAAAGGTCACAAACATACGTGCGGATGGGAAGCTACTTGCTTCTTGGTCTCCACACTAAGAATTGTATATGCAATAAACAAAAGATCACAAAAGGGATCTTGTCCATGTAGGAATGGTTGTTACCTGTTCCTTCAAGATCATCATGTTACTAACATCTGAAGACGTGCCATTGAAGGGCTCTGTAATTGGGGAAGTGGTAGACAACCGTACACCAATGTTACCATAAAAGACTGAATGGAGGACCAGAATTGGAGGCTTTACAGTCTATCAATGTTACCCCCAAAAGACTAGACTTCATTACACTGGCAGAATGGGGGGCACTTGGGTGACCACTTGCTTGGATGTGGCTATATGCTGCAGTGCCGTTTTTTCTGTTTTTTTTTCATAAGTTTTGATTGCATGTAAATTCCATGATTGTTCTCTGAATTCCATTTAATAATCTATTGGTATTAGTGTGCAAGTTATCGACAGCTTCACAATTTCACTGGTATTCTTGAACACATAGTCAAGTTGATGGTGTAGGTCAAAGTAAATCATTCCCACATGCTAAATGTCCCCAAGCCACTATATATATAGCCATGAATCTCTCCTTACGTTGCATTCCAAAATATTCATAGAGAAACAAATTTTTTTCACCCTGCAAATTTCAAATATGTTCAGTTTAAAATAATGTATGGTTTTCGTAAACTAAAAAATTGACATTTTTTTCCTCAGGACTTATCCACCTATGTAAAAAAGGTTCACTTCAAACTTCACGAAAGTTACACAAATCCTAATAGAGGTAAGAACATTGCTGTTGCGTTGTTGTTCATTTGTTTACGAAGCAATGCAGTATAACAACTTAACGTTAACCAAAATGTCTTTACAATTCAAGTCAATTGAGTTGCAAATTTTCGGTTGTAATTACGTGTGGTGTTATTCAACTTCTAGAGAATTCTGAATGCCGACAGGCTTATTTTACTTGGCTTGACTTACAGATTTTGAAGAGAATTTTAACGCTTACGCCAACTTGGTAGTTTCAGACTTATTCCGTATTGCGAATTTTCGGTAGGATTCACTATGGTTTTTCAACTAAGTCTTCATCAGGCACTGGGTGACTAGCACCGAGACGGATTAGTAAACGGGTCGAAGAGCACATGACAGACGTCGCGAAAAAGAAAGTCAAAGAAAATGGAATTGCAGCCCACCATCACCGCCTCCAACATGAAATAGCTTGAGGAAAAAATCAAAATGCTGCTTAAATCAAATACACACTTCGAGCCGCACCTACGTGCCTTGCTATTCAGTATGTCAGAAACAATGTGAAGCTCATGTATATCCAAGAACCTGCACACCAATCTTAATACACCAGAGCTCACTTCTGGTTTCTCTTACAAGTGAAAAGCCTACCTCTCTCCACCACCACCTAAAGGAGAAGAGAGGGGGCCACTGTCAACGTAACTCGCAGTTGGCCCCACTACAAATTTTTTTCAAAACTTAGTGATGTTACGTTAATGTGCTAATCACCCAGTGCCTGATGAAGGCAGAAGACTTAGTTGAAAAACCATAGTGAATCCTGCCGAAAATTCGCAATACAGAAGAAGTCTGAAACTTCCAAGTTGGCGTAAGCATTAAAATTCTCTTCAAATTTAACTTCTATCTTCATCAGGCACAGTTTTTACGCACTAGACCACTACATAGGGATAGATAGATATTAAAATTGGTATCGGATTTACAGATTATCGGCTATTTTTTGTGTATCGGTATTTATTTACCGATATTTTAGCCGATACAACCAACTTCCGTGCGCTAGGGCTACTCAGCCAAGCTTGAGAGAAACCTTTCCTGCATAGCATCGCTTGTATC
>JAHWFP010116419.1:62589-84330 GCA_023313725.1 Lithobius niger | reverse complement strand
GACCCATGTTTATAGGACTTTTTCTTCTTATCTTTGATCACACAGCGTACCCTCAAAATATTTGACACCAATTTCCGAACACCCTGTATACAAATAATTTGTGTATTTGTATTTTTTAACAGAATCTACCATTTCTGTTTTTGTGATTAGTTTCGATTTAGCCAAGCAGAACAAAAGCCGCAGAAAAAAAATAAGTTTCCTTTACTTTCCAACTTCCTTTGCCTGCCTTGTGAAATTCGAGCCAAATCCGTGTTTTTTTTTTTCTGCACGGAATCGTGACACCATGCGGGCAATTGTCGAACGAGTGACTGTTTTTACCTTCTGGAATACGTACGTTGAAAATTACGCTTTGAGGATTTTTGCTCCAGTTATCATTCGTGGTGAGACGTTAATTAACACTGCTTTAGCTAAATAAAATTTTAGTTGTCTTACATCAACTGTGGTGATACGTCACCGCAGCGGCACCGCAGCCTCAACGCGCGTCAATAAAACGCACGTGTGCATTGATTGGCTGCGTCACCGCAGCGGCGCCGCAGCGTCGACGCGCGCCCAAAAAACGCACGTGTGCACCGGCGCTTAAGGTAAGGTTTAACTGGTGCGAAGTCAAAACAGCAAAGGAACACAAATAAACTTTCCTGCAAGGTTTGAGATAATGGAGTGTTGCTGTACTGTTTAGTCCACGTGAAACCTTACTGCTTTATTCAAATGTTTTTTTTTTTTACCAAATTTTACTTTCGCACATGAGAGGCCAGCTAATAATTGGTACATTCTATTTGGCTAAATGCTATCGCTGGAAAATGGTTAAAAGTTTATCGTCTTAGTGTGCTTAGCATAACTCTACAGGTAAATTCAGGGTTCGCACGAGTCCTTAAAACTCTGGAAATGTCCTAGAAAGTAATAATGAAATTCCATGCGTGGAAAACTGCTTAAAAATCTTGAAAATTGCTATGTAGTTATATCATCAGTAGGGTGATGAACGAAAAGTAGACGACTTTACTCAAGAACACTGAAAAAAATGGCCCAGAAAGTGGTCTGGTATGTATCCTCACATTTTCTTCTTTTGTTTCGGTATTAAAAGTTTTGAAAGTTGGGCTATCGTTTTAATTCTATTTACATGTATAATGGTTGAATACAGCACTGAGTAAGGTTTCACGTGGACTAAACAGTACAGCAACACTGCAGTACGTCTGAAACCTTACAGGAAAGTTTGCTGTTTTGACTTCGCGTCAGTTAAACCTTACCTTAAACGGCATCAAACGATTGTTTTTTTTTTTTTTTTTTCTAATTCGTGATACTTTGACGTACCAAGTTCCAACAATTTGTTTTCCCATGATTTGTTTTCTAATAATGTATTTTTAAAGTCAGTGAAGTCAGAGTGCTTCAAGCAAAGCTGACTTCATTCTGGAATGGTGTGCACTGGATCGGTTTGGTCAGGCTGTTCTTGCAATGATTAAATAGTTGTTCTCACACTGGTCCAATGGCAATATTAACTGATCATATTCTTTGCAAGACAGGCCGCGGACACTATAAGCCTAACTAATTTCAACTTAACTATAAGCCTAACTAATTTCAACTTATTTTTCAGGAGCTGACAGAATTAGACGAGAAAATGCGGTGGATGTTACTATTGAAAAAAGAATTGGTTTATTCTGTGCTGGGACGGGGAAGGATGCAAAGAATATGATCAGTTAATATTGCCATTGGACCAGTGTGAGAACAACTATTTAATCATTGCAAGAACAGCCTGAACAACCCGATACAGTGAGCGGCTACGTCTTCCTGGAAGGGGCGGCTTTAGTCGACGGCCGCCATTGTTTTTGTAACCATCTTGGATATCAACAAGGCACTCTGCTACCAAAAACATACAGTTGATGATCTGTGTCGTTCTGGGGCGAACTCAAGATAGGCCGCGGACACTTTAAAAGTGAATATTATTTCAAGGCATATCATGCAATTTCACAAGCCTACAGAGCACAACTTATGCAAACAGGATGCATCTAACTTTCGTATTTGGTATATTCGTTCAGATAGCTTACTACTTGAGAAAATATTAAGTTTGTATTTCATGGTGATTCAGTGCATTTAGAAATACAGCTGATGTAAGATACGAATCTATAATAATATAATCTTGCCGTGACAAGTTCTAGGAAAATCTCACTTCACACCGGCAGAACGTATATTAACGGTATAATGAAAAAGCATCTACAGGAAACCCCAGTTCAAATGAAATTTAAAACACATCGAAACATTAAGTTTCGAAGTGGTTCAACAGTTAACACATCAGCAACATTGTGATATCTTGTCCCCACGCTATCCAGCTTTAGGGCACGTTTACGCAACCACTCGCTTTTGCATTTTCGCAGCTAGAAGCTAGAAATCACCTCAAATTCCAACACGGCGGCGGTTTTATGTCTTCAGCCTCGCAACGAAAACAGCAAATAACGTGAGTTCAGAAGCATTTGTGAAAATTGTTTCGTCATGAGGAATTCTTTATATTATTGGCACGGATTATAAGACTGCAAGTATTTACTCAAACGATGTGGGATTTAGCTAATCCATTTAGCGTTGTTACCATGGCAATATCATCTTTACCATAGCGATTGAGTTCTAGCTGCGAGAATGCAAAGGTGAGTCGCTGTGTAAACGTGCCCTTAGGGCACGTTTACTAGCGCCTTTCTAGAAGCTAGAAATCATCTGAAATTCCAACATGGTGGCGGTTTTAGCTATGTCGACTCGCAACGAAAGCAGTCAATAATGCGAGTTCAGAAACTACTGGGAAGATTTCGTCGGGAGGTACTCTTTACCTTATCGTCACGAATTATAAAACTTAAAGCATTTACTCAAACGATGTCAGATTTAGCTAATCCAGGTAGCGCTGCAGTTACCACGGCAATGACAACTTTGCCATTACGAGTAAATTCTAGCTGCGAGAATCCAAAGGCGAGCCGTTTCGTAAACGCGCCCTTACGTATAAGAAAAACCATCTACCATAAGTCGTTAAATGGATTTAATTCAACTAACTTAACTTAACCTGAAGGACCTAACTGCAACTGTCGCGAAGTCTGGTTTTCACTGTTTCTAACGGTTCACCCGTAAATGCGCGCTCATCGCTGACGTCATGCCAAGCGTTTAACAACGCTTCCTTACGAGCCATACTGTCTTCAACAGCCGCGACATTTGCTGGACTAGATGCGACTGTAATTTCCACATACACACACACACACACACACACACACAAAATACGCTCTATTTTTTATTTAAATCAACCTGGCTGTGAAGATTATAGAGAAAGAGAGTGAGAGATATTTATTTTGGGAGCAAAACCCAACAGGGCTGAGAAGCAATCAGCAACAAAATGCAGTGGCTTTCTACACTGTTTCACACCACTGGTTTTTGCGTTACTCAAAAATATCCGCGGAATGGATTTTTTTGTACGCCCGACTAGGCAAACCTATAGCATAAACACGGCGGGTGGTGCACGCGCTAATAAACATATCTAGGCTACCCTTAAAAAAAAAAGAGAGAAAGTTATCTGTTGCATTTTAACAAGGTCTTTGAACTTTGGAAATAATCTTTGCTGTCTTCCTCAATTTTCAATTTGGCATCACGTTTGGTAAATTCAGCATACATTTCTATCCAGCGCCATTTGTTAAACGGGCTACCCTACAACTACAAGGTCCATAGTACACTAGGGCACGTTTAATAGAATTATGGGTGCATTGGAGGGTAAAAAAAAATTGTTGGGGGGGGGGGGGGAAGCCGAATTCTTGTTTCGTTTATTTTTGTGTTTTGAAGTGTTATGTTATTGGTGTTTCAGGTTAGGTTAGTTGCCTTGGCTCGAATTTCACTAGGCATGGTAAGAGTTTCACCAGCAGGGAACGACTTTCGTTACAATTTTTGAGTGACAACCATAAAAAGCGCTCATTCATTGGCACTCAAGCCCCCCCACAAGAGGCTGGTTGCTCTTTTTAAGCATAAAAAATATGTTCGGGAAAAATGCTGCGAGCGTAAAATGTTATACCCGTAATGTAAGCTTTCCTTTCCAACATGGCAAGGGATGGAGTGGAGACTTCTCCACAGTGCATGTGTCACGTGATTTCGTGTCGCTGATTGACCTTTTTGACCTTTTGATTGATCATTTTGCCCTTTGTGAGTTTTCGAGCCCATCCCTTTTTGCCGTTCTGGCGGATACGCTTTTTATACCGTCAGTCATGCACCTCAGTGATTGCAATTTTGTTCTGCTTTTGTTCAAGTTTCCTCAGAAGGGAGCTTTGGCGCGTGAAGTAAGGAGTTCAACGATGAAATGCCTACCTCGAATTCGACACCGGCGTATAGCACTGGGCAGAAATCACGTAAATGGAGCAGAAAACACGGAACAGAAATAGCGTAGGTTTCTGACCCCCCCCCCCTCCATCCCCCTATTATAGCGTCTGTTTCAATTACATGCTTAGTTTTATATATTCAACTTTTAAAAATAAGTCCATTTCAGTCTGCAATAACAATTGCACATGAAGGGGTGATTGGCTCTCAAAATGAGCGTCGTTGCCGAGTTTCGAGTTTTGCACGTCACGAAATTAATAAGTGGCTATAACAAAACCGTCTCCTGTGGGGGAGGGGGGGGGGAGATGGAAAAAATGAACTGGGGCAACTTACTTTTTCTCTCTCGACCTTTCTCCGGTGGTGTTTTCATTTCTTTTTACCCCTCATTGCCCCCTTTTGGGGATTTTAACCTTCTCTGTCCCCCTTTGCATCACTTTCTTCACCGTCTTTTTGGGCATTTTTGTGCACCAGCGCTGCAGAAAATGTCGGCCTTTTTTTCCAGAACAAGGGCACTTTGCCAAGAGGGCAGAGGATAACCCCCCCCCCCTCCCCCACTTCTCGTGTGTGCACGCCCCTGTGTTTGCAACATTTACACATAACATATTTCATGTAATGTCGCAAAACAGTCTCGCTTGAAATCCCACATAAAACAAACACATTTAAAGTATCCCAAGCTTTATTCCTTAACTTATAGGGTTAAGTCATCTTGCTTGACATCAAGGAGGTATTATGGTAGTATTCGTTAAACTAACTAAATTCACTGAAAGAATAGGAGGACGTTTATCGAAGAAGCTTTGCGTATTGCTTTAAAGGGTTATACCTCCCAGCGCCATTTTTCTCGATCCTCCACATCAAGTACGGCCCCAAAGGTGTATTTCCTTACCGTTAGTCTTTCCCTTGCTAAAAATCCTTTTTAAAATGTGGCGTCTAGGAGATTTTCTGTTGAATATAATGGAACTTTATTTACTAACGAACCGTCACTAAATGATGCATTGCGCGCGTACAATAATCATGACGTTTCATCTCTGTGTGTACATCTACTAATTTTCTAATAATTACCATGAGATGTAAAATCTAATAGACTAATGCGGTAACAATTAAAACTAATTATTCCAATAGATCGCCGAAGCAAAATTATAAGACACTAGCCTAGAATATTATAAATTGTGATTTTAAAATACGAGAATCATTCCGGTTTGTGACGACACAATCGTTGACTTGGTTCTGTCTAGTATATTAGTTCCAAAGCCAACCGAGAGAGCAGCTACGAGAGGAACGCAGCTACGGCCCCAGCCGACCTTGGCACTGTAATTGCTCGGATGATGATCTGCGCGTAGCTGTAATTTGGCACGCGGAATGTTATAAGGCAGGCCGGGTGTCCCTTTAAGCAAACGTATTGCTTCGGTTACTTCTTGAATGAACCAGCTGGATTCGGATCTGCAAGGAGCTTCGTGCTGTGCAGTTATCTCCCCTGTTGTCGTGCAAATCAATCCCCTATTTCGTCTAATTCATTCAACTCCTCCCGTCATTTTTTAGTGTCTACATTTTTAAAGTCCCGAAGTATAAAGGCTTCGCCGGTTCGAAAAAACGCATTAGAACCTTATCCTCATGGAACTCACAGCTGTAAAGGTACACAAATAAAAAGCGGATTTGAGTTCACTCGAACGAAACTAATTATATTTTGAACTCCAATTCCAGGGAACAAGGCCTGTTTTTACTCACTGGTTATGGGGGGGGGGGTGGTTGTAACCCCGAAAACCAAAAGTCTATGGGCGGTGTGTAAATATCCAAAAATTCTGTGTTCGCCCTTGATAAAGATCGGCGTTCACTGAACCGGAAGATGCAATCGTTTGGTACATCGTGACTGAATGGAATAATTATAAGCGAAAAAAATAATAACAAAACCATTTTTGTATTGATGGAATGTTGGGAGAATGGTGAAAGGGGACATTCCTTCTTGCGTGGTGATCGTCTTTATTCTAATGTAGGCATATCCTTTGGCATCACCGGTTCCTCCTGCGGAGAGCTTTTGCTCTTCACCACGGCGGGCGAAACGAACTGGCTCAAATTTCTTACGCGCGCACTAGGAAGCCGGTAGGTCTTTGAACTCCGGGGTTCTTCCTTGAGTGATTCAAGTCGAAGGCCCATTTAAACAGTGAAACAGAGTGGCATGAATAGATGGGTAATGAATGCTATAATGATCTGCTTCAATGAATCTTGATGCCCGACGGAAGACAAAAAAAAAAAAAAAGAAACATTGCATTTCTCCTTCTCCTTTTCATTACTCCCACGCATGTAGGCTAAACGAAACGAAAAATGTGGACTCTGTACCAAGAAGTGAGGGTTGATTTGGTCTAATAAGGTAAGTAAGGCATGCGAAAAACCTGAATATTGAAAATTAAATATTTATTGCGATTATTAGGTGGGGCTACGTCTGCATTCTAGTGGGAGTGATCGGTAACACGGTTCGGATTAGAGGTGTTGTGTTGGTATTCTTGGTATTATTTCCTGGTATTTCTCTAAAGTTTAACCATGAGGTTTCGTCATAGGATCGTCCGTATTTTGTTAATCATATAAAAAAAAAAAAAACTGGTAAAAGTGACCGCCAAGTTCCGAATGGTTCGGCCCTTCAAAGAAGTGACATCAACACACCAAAACATTCGTCAAGTTAATTGCACCGACTAATAGTTCGAAGGTTAAATGAAAACTATTGATACTGAAACGTCCGGTAATTATCTAGAATAACTACTTTGCAAGCTAGCGACTTAATTCACCTCGATTCCTTTTGTCGTAAAATGTGCGAAAATCATAACGAAAAGTCGCTAGCTTGCAAAGTAGTTATTCTAGATAATTACCAAATGCCCAAAGTATTATTCGGTGCGATTATAACTTGGCTAGTGTGTGATGCTCTCATATGGCCTTGTCATGTGCGCATGCGTTGACGCGCGTTGTTGCCCGCTTCCGGTCGATAGAGAAATCGGAAGTCTCGTTGTTGTTGTAAGTTTGATGTACCGATTAAGTTGGATTAATAGATGTCATAAGCTGATCCGAGGTCTTCGAGTGTAAATTTAATGCAAGCATGGACCTTAACAAATGTTTTGGTTTGTTGATATCACACCTTTTAAGTGCCGAACCATTCTGAACTGGCGGTCCCTTTTCCCAGTTTTGGTTTTTGATGTCGTATCATTAATTTTTTTTTAATAGTCTATTAGACTCAACTCAACTAGCCTGCGGATGTGTAATAAAGTACCACGTAAACAGTAGCTTGAGTGGCCACTTTTCCAATATTTAAATTTCATATCACTCCTTTGAGACGCCATAAGGTTCGTCGTAGAATCGTCCGTATTTTGTTTGTAAGAGTAATGTTAATTTTATTGTCGTTGTGTAAAGAAACGAAATTACCACTAAATGTTAGCCGTAAACGAAGAAACAGTGTTGATCACTGTGAACTACTAAAAATCACATTTGACCCGCAGTAATAACGAAACAATTCATGTGTTCGGGAATGTAGCCAAGATCTTTGGGTGAGACCACCAGCTGACTCGACGCTTGAAGATCGCACTCCGAGGGGTGAGAATTTTCCAAATGCCCCATGCAGTAACCGAACCCAAATTGCCGTAAAATATTAAAAACATAACTCAAAAAAGTGTTTGTTTCTTTTTCCATTTTTTTTGTTGTTGTTGCTATATTCCTCTAAACCCATTGAGAAAGTTGAAGAAAAAAAGCACTACAAACTTCTTCTTTTTTTGCTTTTCGTCCACTGAAGCTGAGTTTTGCCACAAAATTTTGCAAAATTCTGCCTGACCCATTGTAACCGGGTTACTCTGTTAGGGAATTTTCTGACCCCTGCGCGCTAATTTCCTAGATAAATTTTCGTCAGTTTAACAGACTGGCGCCAGGGGCTTCCTTAACTCCTGACTTGCAACTTCGGAAAAAACATATACCTTACTTTACATCAAGGTTAAAGTAACGAAATTAGTCAATTTTTGCTAACAGGCTAATTAATTCAATAAATTATTTAATTGAAGCGGACAGTTTGCATTTACCCTTACCTTGTGATTTTTTTAATTATATTTGTTAAATACAGCGAATGCAGTTGCAATAAATTTTGAGACGTACGTCTGAAGGAATTACCAATTCTTCGAGATTGCACACATAATTGCCGCTTCGTGAGGCCGTGCGTGGAAGGGAAAAAAAAGGTGGGAAAAAACAGCCAATAGGGAGAAAAAACGGTAGTAAACAGGCCAAAGAAAATAATAAATTATTTCATCTTTTTTTGTGTGTTGTTGCTATTACTGTAGGTTAGGTCAGTTGCTAGGGCTCGAATTTCACCGGACAGTGGTTGGAGTTTCACCGGCCAACGACCTTCGTACTAACGTTGTTTTGTCGTTTATATTGGCTTTCTTTTCGTGTTGCTGTTGTTAGTAAATGTCATGTCAGGTTAGGCTCGGATTTCACCAGGAAGCGACTACCGTAACTTTTTTTTTTCAGCATTTTTTTTCCCTGCATCTTTCTCGCCCACGGCTTTTTACGTCGGCTTTTTTCCCCACTTGGCATTTTCCCACGGTCTTTTTTTTTATCGGCTGTTTATTCCAGGATTATTTCCTGCAATTTTTTTTCCTTGAGCCAGTGAGCATAGGATGCCTTCCGAGTGCGCATGCTCATTGCGTGTCCAAACTTTTCGTTACGTCACTGGTGGCACACGTTCGCGACAGTAGACCAGGTGAGTGCTAACGATCACAAAACAGACCTACATCGCGTTGTTTTTGTGGCTAACCCATTCCTTAACTACTTTTTTATTGTCATTCTCGTGCAAGTAGCTGTGGCGGCTTGCTAATGATTGCCCTTCCATACAGTTTAGAAGAATACCGGTACGCAGATTTTTTTTTCCGGAGAGCGGGATTTGGTGGGGCGGGGGGGGGGGGGGCGTCACTGTTTACTCCTGGTGCAACTGCAGTGTTGAAACTGTCACCGTGAACCAGTCACGTGGAAACAGGAATGCCAAAAAATCTCAACTCCTGTGCAACAGGATTGCCAAAAAGCTCCTCCATCCCTTATGTTTGGCTGTCCTGCAATACACGTGGAGCAGAGCTGTTTTTGCTGTGTAATTAAAACGCTGTAGCCGTTCATCCGTGCCCATGTTTCAAAGCAACCATTGATATACGTGGCTGGCTGGCCGTGTACATGTTTCAAAGCTGGCTGTGCAACATGCTTGTCTACCCAAACGCGCATTGGAACATTAGCAAATCCACCTACCAATCCCATCGTTGCGCAAAATGTCGATTAGTGGCTGTTCGTACACTAGTCTGAGTGGGAAAAGCCCATATTACGAGTGACTGGTCATATCTTTCGCTTCGCTCACTCTATTGGCGTTGATCCACGCTACATATCGTTTAGTTGGATTTCTTTCCGGTTAGTTTTCCTGGTCGCACTTTGACGTCTTCAGAGCAGTTTTCCGCGTATTTAGGGTTAAAAAAAAGGGAGGGGGGAGTAATATTGTCGGTCACATGTTTCGGACCGTTGATGCTTTTAATCAATCCTTTAAATCCGTTAATTCGTTGTTAAAAAACCACAATGAAACGATTCGCTTAAATCTACCAGTATTAAATATGCGGCCCCTCAAAATTGGGCGGTTGCCATGAATGATCGACTTATTTAGTTCTTCCATGCGGGATTCGGGAAGCCAGTTGAATTGTTTTCAAAAATAGACTGTTATCCCTCGATTGTTTACCACAATTACTACAACTGCCTGTAGTAATAGTGCAGAATCGATCATAAATCGCGCTGATAAACTCTAGGTCTACTAAGTAATATGCCATGGACGTATAGCATGTACACTGCCCATAAAGATGTATTTCTAGTGCATTTTTTAAAAATAAATTATTTGGGCGGAGAATGGACGTATACACATGATAAATTAGACCGTACCAATGACAATAAAAATGAAGCGAAGAAAGTCAACAATTTAACTGCAAAAAAGTTGGATTCGCCGTTTAGAAAAACTGCATTAGAGCTCTTATCCCCATGGAACTCATATGTAACGATACAACAATAATAAACGGATTAGAGCTCACTCGAGCGAAACGAATTATAATTTGAATTCCAATTCAAGGGAAGAAATCAAAATAATAAAACTCCTGTATAATCACAAAATAAACACACCCACGCACACAGTCTCAGGCACAACCCATTTCAACCACAAATTACGAGCACTTTAGAATATTACCAAGGAATAAAAGCAATCCTTATTTCCTGGAAACGGACAAAACAAACGCGCGTAACAAGGAAGAGCCTGCATGTTTCACGCATTACGAATGCACACACAGACACTCACACGAAGCAGAAGAGGGGCTCAGAACCAGAGGTGCCTAAGCCACAGTAAAGTCATTTTGAGTTATTAAGGCTAAAGTCTAAATGCTGTGTTAAATCAGGGTTATATTTGTTTTTAGAGTTACTATGCCTGTTAGGTAGGTGAAATACAGTTCAAACTTGGCGTTTTTTTCATTTTGAAAATACAAAAAATACACAGTATTTTTGTGTTATGAGAGGTATAGGCACATTTGGCACAAAGAATTTAAGTACATATTTAAAAAGTAATGTTGGCTAGTAGGGTTGGGTCGGTAACCGAAACCGAAACCGAATTTTCGTTTTTTACTGAAAACCGAAACCGAGACCGATTCGGATTTTGTGTCGGTTTTTCGTACGGTGTTCGAAAAATCAAAAATTTATCTCTTTTTCTAATTTTTCTTAATAATTATCATTTTGTACGTATAAATGACAGTCGTTAAAAAGAAAATAGTAGAGGAAAATGGTGTCACGGCTAGGCCCATGGTCTATGACGCTGCTGAAAGCGAAAGCAGGAGTGAGTTAGAAGCTAGTAATACTAATGTTACAAGAAAACAAACTAGAAATAGCTGGGTTGGGTGGATGGTGGCAAAAACCGATACCGAAACCGAAACCGGAACTGAAGTCGAAGAAAATGAAACCGACCCATCCCTATTGGCTAGGCAAGTTCAGTCCATTTGTTTTGTGTGAAAAACTATAGAAAAACTAATCCAATGCTTCATTCATGTTCTTCTGGCTAACAGCTTTAGTGTAACCGTTGATTTCAGCTACTATTCTTGGTTTAGTTTTACTATCTGAGCAGTACTGATCGATTGCTTCAATGAAACCATCATCAACTGCATCACCACTTCCATCTAGCAAGTCATGGAATGCATGATGTAGGCGAGGGGGAGGGGGAGGGGGGCATGTAATCGAGGAGATGGTTTAAGATTAGATAGTTTTGCTACCTGGATGGGCATCCATGGAGAAAAAGAATCTTTCCTTCCATGACTTGATTTGCAGAAAATTGCCTTTCCCGTTTTTTCTTGGTGACCATCAACTCAAAAAACGTAACTGCATCACTGTGGGTGTGCTGCATTTGAATAATGTTAGGAATAGGATGGTCCTTCTATAGAGGAGTTTTTAACTGGTTCAGCTTTTATGTCATCTATATTGAATTTTCTGAGCGTGAAGCAATCTTCTAGTTCTTTGGTTGAAAAAAGTGAACACTTTCAATCATTGTTACTTTACTTCGGTTGGGTTTTCTTCGCAGACCTCTTACATCTCAATACTGTGACTAACGTAGAGTTACAGCATGCATTCATACCACTAAAGTACCAATATCAATATTTGGAACCACTTATGATATTTTAACTTTAACTAAAAAGGCAACTGAAAGAGTGTTAAAGCTTGTGCCAATTGCACCTAACCCACACAGCCATTCAAAAAGATATTACATCTGTTTAATCCAATAAAATACCACTTAGACTTAATAATGGATTACTAACCTTCTTGGGTGTCTTTTGAACTTGATGACTCATAAGTTTCATCAATGTCACTATAATCGGCCGCCACCTTGGTTTGCTTAGGCATGTCTGGCGCACACTGATCATGCCATCTAGTATGAGCCAGAGAAACGTTTTTATTTCCTGGCTTAACTAAAAGAGATACAAGTTAGTCGTCTTTGGGGCAGATAGACCAACTCACAGAACCGCCATTTTTGGTGAAATAAGCATTTTTTCATTTTTGTTGGTTAGGCACCTCTGGTTCTGAGCCCCTCATTGAAACATAAATCCAAAACACAGACAAAACAAATCCTAAATACAAAACGTCTGTATCACACACAAATTAAACACACCCACACTTACAGGCGTGGCCCATTTCAAACTCAAATTGCGTTATCTTCCTGACATTACCATGGAATAAAAAAAAATTGTTCCCTGGAATTGGAGTTCAAATTATAGTCCGTTTTGCTCGAGTGGACTCTACTCCGTATTTAGTTGTGTAACTTCACAGCTGTGAGCTCCATGGGGATACGAGCTCTAATACATTTTTCTCTAAACGGTGAAACCGTTTTTTATTTTGTTCATTTAATTAGGTGAAAATCTACACATGGTAATTTTTAAAGTGCCTTATCCGCAAAAGTAAAAACGGCCACTCGTTCGACAACTGGCTTCATGGGGTCACGAATGAGGGCGAGTCGTGGAGCACGGGTCAAACTCCTCCTTTGTGCCACCATGCTAAAAATAAGCAAAATGCTTTTGACCAAAGTACGGGCACAGACCAAAGTACGTGCCAAAGTACGTGCACAGACTTTCAAAAAAGGAAGGGGGGGGGGGGGCACACTTACAGAACAGGGGCAATAGTACTCCGTTATGGGAAAGCAAGGGTAGGAATAAAACGCATTCAGAATTTTAAAAAGTTCATTTGGGTTAAGGGAGAGGGGGGCACGTGCCCCAAGTACCACAATGTGCGTACGCGCGCATCAAAACATCCGGGTTTGATTCCCACATGATGGCACATGATTTTTTCTTGCTGGCTATATTGGTATACAGCTAGGGGGTCCGGGGAGGACTGTTTGCTCCCCAGACCCATTTTTTTGGCGATTAAAAGATTAAAATAAGAGTACTACTTTACGGTTATTTTAATTCAGCCAACGGCCGGGTGAGGGGAGCACTGTAAACTCTCCAAGCCTGGTCCAGGGCAAACCCCTATTTTGCTGCAGTTCCGGATGCTACGACGGGAGTATATTTACTTGTGGAGTAGAGAGAAAAATGTGGAGGGTATTTCGTTTGCTGACAATCCCTTTAAAATTGTTTTCTATAAATGAATACAGATGCAAACCTATTTACGTTGGCTTCTGGACTTAAATGTCAGACTACCTGAGCGGGAATTGACCCCACGAACTTTGAAACCAAAGGCCGAAGTCTTACCGCTCAGCCATACTGACACGGCCTTTTCAGTATGGCTGAGCAGTAGGACTTCGGGCTTTGGTCTCAAAGGTCATTGGTTGAATTCCCGCTGAGGCAGTCGACATTTAAGTCCAGAAGGCAACGTAAATAGGTTTGCATCTTTATTAATTTTTTCTATCACTCTTCGAGCCATTTGGCTTTCCGTCCTGTTTATTTGTTTTCTATATTGCTAGTCATTCTGCAATGACCACGTTTCTCACAACCCACACGAAGCTTCTTTTTTTTTTTCTTGATCACTTATACACTGCAAGATGGCTTGCCGAACAGGATAACGAAAGGTCTATGGCCACACGAGATATGGGTCAGTGAGGAAAAATTACTGCCTCGTAACACAGCTGATGCTGGTGTCCTGAACTACATGCAGACCTAGGCCTACTTTTGCGCCGAGTGCAGTAACATCAGCGGCGAGTAAACAAATAATAGAAATTATACAACAAAAAAAAGGATATTTTGACACTACGTTCGCGCTCAAAATGGCCGTTATGGTGTAGTTTCATAAAGCAAGGTAAGAAATAATTTTTAATTAATTAAATTTATTTTGATTTGTGCGGTTCAGCTTAGAATGTATGGGCTCAATTAGAAAACCAGGCGATTTCGGCGCATTCGAAACGGTGCTGACCAACTCGGAAACAGGGGGAACAGGAAACCGGTGAAACCCGGGAAACAGGGTAATAGAACAGCAGGGAAACCGGGGATAAAAAAAAACAAGAAACGGGGGAAACAGGGGAATACGCACCAAATCTTACATTAATAATTTTTTTAAATAGAGAACACGGGAAACCAGGGAAGCAGAGGAGTATCTACATCAAATTTTACATTAATAAGTGTTCTTAACAAATTCGTAATCCATTGACTGCCTCGCTCGCGCTATCACGCTCGTTGCGGCCAAGCATATATAACTTCTAAAACCATGGGGCAGTAACGTCTAATGATTATTTCCGATACGTATTCCGTATGATTCTGTTTTTTTTTTTTTATTCCTCGGTTTTTGATGTTATACTTTTGGCCGCAGCGAGTGCGATAGCGTGAGTGAGGCAGACAATGGGTTGCGAATTACAGTTTTATAATACCTAGGGGAACTAATCCATTTTCCATTGTGAGTTCCATTCCTTGACCGTTTTGTAAACTCGTGAGCACTTAAAGAATTACTGACGTCCGAGCCCCCTCCCTCCCCCCCCCCCATTCCAAAAAAAAAGTTATTTAAGTAATATTTGTGTAAGTAATAACGTTTTTCCGGTTAGCTATTTAATTCCCCTCTTACAGCCTTCACTACTTCACTCGCAATCCATTTCCTTTACCTTTTTGTAAACTTCGCATAAGCACAAAATGAATTTCAAAGCAAAAAGTTATTGAAATAATATTTGATGTGTATTCCCCTTCCCCGTTTTTCTATTCCACTGTTCCCCCTTTTGTCGACAACCCATTCGAAACGCTTGTTGGGGAAGACGCTATGCCATTGGTTCGATTTTTTTGTCGTTCTGGGATTTGAACCCGAGTGGACCGTTAAAAGAAGGGGGTTTGCTTGTACGTCGCGTTGGTTGAGCTTGTAGTAGCTTGCGTAGTCGATCCGAATTGAAAAGAGGAATTCTGCTAAGACAAGGGTGGAAAAGGAACTTGCCTCACTGAGAAAGGAACAATGTGGAGCAGCTACGGGAACCCTCTATCTTCGCTTATTTACATTTAAATGATACTGTTTCCGGATTTTCCTGGATGGTTCCCCCTCTTCCCGGCCGGATTTCCTTCAAAATAAATCCAGGAAATATAGATAACATGGACTCGAATCGTAAGGTTAGGGAAGTGGCCCGGGAACAGAATACTGCCAGGAGCCGATGAATGTTTACGAGCCCGTAGGACGTGGAAGTGTCCATGCTGTAAAACTGCTTCGTATTCCCTCCCTTGTCACAACGTCGTCTGGGAATAAAGGGATTTCGTTTCCTAGCTGTAGGCCAGTTGGTTCAACGTCCCCAGAATCTTATTTTGCCAACGCAGTGCTAAAAAGGTGTCAACGTTCCGGCACGCACGCGAACTGGCCTTGAGTCAAGAGACGAGACACGTGATTTCTACCCCATTGGCCTTGACTTCTACCCCGGCCACAAGGGTAGCATGAGAGGCTACCATGCTTCTTCAGCGGCTATGGGCACTATTCTGGCCAATTCTGGACAATCTTTCGGCCTGTACGATGATCGGAGTTTCCCGGATCGAATCCCCGGGTTGCCATCTCCCATATTTCTTCTTCTCTAAAAATCTGGTAATGTTCAAAATTGAGCCGGTTCAGCCACTCGAGCATTAAATTGCTTCGGCTGACTTAAGGCACAAAAGAAATTAATTAAAAAAAAAATTAGAGAAGCCATTTTCTTTCCTGCATTAAGATCTTTCAACACTTACGCGGAATTGCAGCCTGCCTTGACAAATTGTAGCACAAGTGATATTTTTCACAGTTATTTATAAGGTTATTACTTACATAATCAATTTTAACGTGGAATATCCTAGAAAGCAGTTACGACCAGTCACGTTACGTGCTTAAGTGATTTCCCAACCCCTTCGACATTAGACCACCCCATTTCTCGCATACGAGCAATTATCGCCGGTTAACTGCTTATTTCTCACAGATATCTATTAACAAAATTACCTAACAAATTCCAAGTTTTTGCCAGATGTATAATTTAATACGTGTAGGCAGGAGGAAATGAAAAAAAGCATACACACAGTATACTACGTATGCTTTATTAATTTTCTCCTGGTATAGGCTATTAAGAAGCCTTACTTTGAAAAAGAAAAGAAAAATGTTCTAGATACGTTCTTTAGAGCAGTTCTTTCACCATCCCACTAACGGATCAAGGAAAGAAGGTTACAGTGGGCTATGTACCAGCCAGTGAAACAGCACTCGCTTAGCTTAGCTGCCCCTTCTGCCACAAAGAACTATTCGTCTGAAGGCTTCTCTCCTGCTTCTGGTCCTCTCTGCGACACAAGCGTTTAGCCGCAGACTAAATCTTCCATGTTAACTCCTTTCGCAGGTCCAGGCATGATCATGCAAAAAATGGCGCTGCAATAGTGTTTTTGACCGTACTTTTTCATTTACCCTAAACAGATAAGTATGAAACACCGACTGAGGAGGCGCGATTCGCACGCTACTATATACATCGAGATTTCTGTAATCCTAAAACGTATGACGCAAGCACTCGTGAAATCCCGGGTGTGGGCTCATCGTGTGTGCGACCACACATGCCAAGACATGTACGACGCATGCGCTAAGCTTTAATAGGGAGGATTTGGTCTGCGGCTATGCGCTTTTCTCTGAGACAATGACAACAGGGACGTAACGTCCTGTAACCTTTACGTCCCTGATGACAAGATCCAAAGGCATCCCGTAGGAAGCTCCTGCCCGGCAGACTGCCCGTCTTGCACTGCTCTGCTCTTTCTGTCTACAGTTCACTCTGGGAAAAGGCGTATCGTTCACGTGTGAAATCCGTTCGGCTTACAAACCACTTTTAGGAACGTAAAATTGACTTGGAAAAGCAACTTTTGTCTCTTTTGTCCCTGATCACTGCAGGATAATACATGGCCAAAAATGGTATACTGGTCAATCACTACACCCAGATAGCTACTGAATGGGATTGGCCAAAAATGGTACTGGTCAATCCTACACCCTGATTGCTGCTGAATGGATTGGCCAAAAATAGTACTAGTCAATCCCTGTACTACACTGATTGCTGCTGAATGGGATTGGCCAATCCCTACACTCTGATTGATGCTGAATGGGATTGGCCAAAACCCTACACCCTGATCGCTGCTGAGTGCGATTGGGTAATCCCTACACCTTGATTGCGGCTGAATGGGATTGGCCAAAAATGGTACTAGTCAATCCCTACACCCAGATCGCTGCTGAATGGGATTGGCCAATCCCTACACCCTGATTGCTGCTGAATGGGATTGGCCAAAAATGGTGCTGGTCAATCCCCATACCCAGATCACTACTGAATGGGATTGGCCAAAAATCGTTCTGGTAAATCCTTCTGCATTGCTACTGGCTTGGATTGTCCAGAAATGTTAAGCCCCTGTTCCTGCATCGCTGTTGGATCGGATTGGCCAAAAATGGTATCGGTAAATCCTATTCCCGCTTCGCTATTAGATCATGTTGGCTAGAATATGGTAAATCTTTGTTCTGTGCTGCTACTGTATCGTATTGGCCAGAAATGGTGCCAGTAACTCCCTATTCCCACATTGCTATAGGATGGGATTGGCCAAAATTGGTACCTGTTAGTACCTATGTTGGCCATAATTATTGGTAAATCTATTGATAAATATTTCTTCTGCACTGCTGTATCGGATTGACCAGCAACAGTACAAGTAAATTCCTATTCTCGCATTGCTATCGGTTGGTGTTAGCCAAAAATGGTACCAGTTAGTATCTATTCCTACATCGCTATTGTATCGGAATGGCCAAAAATGATATCTGTCAATTCCTATTCCTGCATCGCTATTTGATGGGAATGGCCAAAATTGGTATTGCTCAGTTCTTATTCGTGGATTGATACTGGATGGGATCAACCCTCTCGAATGTGAAGCCAATAGCAGTCGCCACTTGGCCAGTAGACTTTACAAAGCACTCGCCATTTCACACTTTTCACTCGCCACATCTTGCACGATGCATGGTTTTTTTAATTCGTGCATTTATGAAATTGTAGAATTCTCTTTAACCCCAGTATTAATGAAGATGAAGCAGTTACGTAGCCCTTATAAATCTGAGCATAGTGCCGCAAACCGTTCGTCTCTAACATGTACGGTTCCCGAGATATCGCTCTTTGAGTGTCATTCTCTATTGCTAGTCGCCATTTTGGCGAGTAAGGCTAAATTTCAGATCGCGAACTACTGATTTCCATTCGTCAAATGGCGAGTGGCAACCGACATTGGAGTGGGTTGGATGGGATTGGTCAGAAAACGTATCGTCCAGTCCTTACCCCCAGGAAAACGTCAAAAGCTGATTGCGGGTTACTCAACTTTTTTTTGGGGGGGGGGGGTGGTTTGTCGTGCGTTGCTGTAAACGTGCAAAGATGCAAAATAGATTGTACTAGCATCTGCCCACGCCTCCAGCCATTCGCGTTTCATATTTATTTTCCCCTGTAGACAGACGGTCGCGTTAAGCACTTTCCCGGCTGACAGATGACTGCAAATACGTTTTCCTTTTTCTTACTGTTTTACGATTTTTTTTCCCATACAAGGAAAAAATGTTTTATTATGGAACTGTTTTCACCTGTAACGTCCGGTGGAAAGGGCGTTGCTCCCAGTACCACAAAAAAAAAAAAAAAAAAAAAAAAACATATGAGAGATGACTACGGCAACGTAGTTACTTAAAAATAAAATACAAATCGAATATTTAAAATTCAAAATGTTTCTTTATAGTTCAGCAATGATTTTTCTTCTACACTTAAACTTGTGGTTTACGGCCCACGTTTTAAGTAGTCTTCCGTTAAAGCATTTTATGCCTAGGCGTTGCCTTAGTTTACAAACTTAAAAAGAAAAAAATACTTAATGATCGAAGCCGTTTAAAAAAAATTAACTTTTCATTTTAACGTTACTTTACTTTCGAATTAAGCCGTTGATGAATTTACTCATGGAAGGTGGTGGCCCAAACCTACCACTACAAATAGAACCTCCCGCTCGCCTCTTCTCCCCGATTTGCCTCATTTCATACTTACGAAGAAGCAATTTATTACAGATTTTTTCTTCTTAGCCATTTTTACGGATTTCATTGCCTCCCATTCTTTTCAGGGTCGGATTAAGCCTTTTAACACACCTTCGCTGAGCAGCCGCCCGGTGCTATAGCAACCTACGTATCTTTGATAATGCGTTTCCAATAATTGCAGGGGGGGGGGGGGAGGGGGAGTGGACAATCTCGGGTCTCGTACTGATGGGGCCCCCAAACATACTCCGGGGGGCCCTCAGAACAGTAGAGCCAGCAAAGGTTGTCAATTTTTTTTGAAGGAGGCCCCATTCTTATATTTTCCCAGCCCCCCAGAATTCAGTTTTGCTCTGCACTTCCCTGAAGTAGGGAGGGAAATATTTGTATTTTTCGAAAACGTGCAAATATGAAAATTCGCTGAAATTTCATTCGTTCCTTCGACAAACGTGTTGGTCTGTAAACAGTTAAGGTGGAAGAAGGGAGTTAGGGTGTATACCACAGATTTAGGACATCCACCTTTTATTTATGATTTTTTGGGGCGAAGGGGGGGGGTTGTAAGGTAGGTTTCTTCTACTTATTTTGTTCCTCGTCTCCGTGCACTTTCAACATTTTAGTTATAAGATTTCATTTTCAGCATACGTGTTTTAAAATCAATTAAAAACCTGGTCTAGTAACCATGGCCACAAGCCTGTGAGGTCAACACCTTTCTTTGACCTGGTTACCATAGTGACGACAGCTTCTGTATCCGGGAGAGTCTCATCATCCTGGGAAAAACAAGGAAAACAAGTTAGTGTTGTTAATCAAACCGGACGTTAGTGACTAATTTCCTCAAGCAACGCTATAATTAAACGTTTACCAGAAAACCCCAAATTGGTAAAATCGTTCTTATTCTGCGGAACTTTCATGTAGTAGTTTTTCGCAAAATTGGTTGACTATGGGATTTGTAAACTTCCAAATTAAATGTCTGTTTGTTTGGTAAAGTTGTTTCAAATTAACTTTTTCTTTTCGTTTTTATCCTACACGTCAACCAGTTTTGACAACGTAGCGTGGCGTGTACTTTAGCGGCAATCTACACGGTGTGGCAAGCAGGGGTGCCCTCCAGGGGGTGGTGGGGGGTGGGATGGGGGGCATGGGGTGACTTAGGACCGCTTTTCACCCGAAAGTCACAAAGACTGCAGAAAATAGATAATAAAAAAAGAACTATAGCCTCTCAAGAATCGATTTTCCGGTTCTGTCACCACCTCATTTGCACGGGGGAAAAAACAGATATTCTCCCCCCCCCCCCCCACCACCACCCTTTCTATTTATTTCACACTCTCGATACCCAGAAGAATGCCAAACAACACCTTTGTTCACATCGTCATCTCATACTATCAAACTGAAACTGAAATGTTTTGAGAAACAAAATTGGTGCTATCCGCCATTAGCTTTGGTTAGCAGTTGTATTGGGGAGAAGACTGGGAGTCAATAGCAGTCTATAATAAAGAAAGAAATCGCAAGGTAAAGGGTAAATGAAGCAAGCAGTCTTCATTAAAGACTGGCCTTGTGATAATGCACAATACACTAATCTGAGAAAGAAAGAAAACTACTGCCCCGACTGGGACTCGAACCTAGGACATCCCGTTTACCAGCCGGGCACAGTCTGTTAATGTACCATAGCCAGTGATTGTTGTTCTTATTTAAGAGAGCCGAAACCAAACTGGCGTGTCTGCCCCACTGAGAGAAACAATTTAGCTGGAGGAATCCAAGCTGAAAACCCAGGATCTTTGACATGCAACAATCGACATGAGCACAAGACAGGGGCCTGCTCATGCCGAAAATGCCAGGGGAAAATTGAGAGCAGGATCGAACCATAGCCAATGGCCGCCAATGTAACAGATGGATTTAAATAATGAGTGTTTGTCAATGAGGGCTGACAGTAACTTGGCGGGCGGACCAGTAGCGCCTTTCTTGATACACCGGTTTCAATTTTTTCCCCGAGAGATATCTAGAGGCGTAACGTCAAGTAAGTACTATGACCAGTGAAATAAGTCCATTTCTTGTGCAAATAAATCTTGTTATCTGTTCCCTCTCAAGAGCAAAAATATCCCCCCCCCCCCCAAAAAAAAAGGATTAGGGAGCCCTGAATTGAACTAAATTTTTTTTTCATCTGGCGATTGTTCAAAATCAAAGTTCTTAGCTAAAGAGTCAGCTAGCTTTAAATGTTAATCTGCACCTATACTCAAATTTTACTGTTAAAACCAGAACAATGAAGTAGAGAACGGCCAGACCTTGATAACAAACTGGTATACGTGACTGGGTTGTACAATATGGCGCTCCCCCGTCCCCCCCACAAAAAAAAAAGCCCTAAGTTGTCTAGTCTAGAAGGGCGTTCTGTCATGGTATTTAGTCAAGGGCTACGTTAGCATAAATTAGAATGTTAACTCTAAATACGGCATCTTACCT
>JAHWFP010116419.1:20419-56915 GCA_023313725.1 Lithobius niger | reverse complement strand
TTTACTGGCGTTATTGGACCAATTTTAATCTTCAACTGCACCTAGAAATATGAAAGATGAAAAATTTAACTAAATTGCTGCAGTTTACCGGTATAGGCTTAAAGTGTGCGCGGCCTATCTTGAGTTCGCCGCAGAACGAACACAGATAATCGATTGTACGTTTTTGGCAGCAGAGTGCCTTGTTGATATCCAAGATGGTTACAAAAACAATGGCGGCCGTTGATTAAAGCCGCCCCCGCCAGGAAAACTTAGCCGCTCATAAAATACTTCCAGGACTCAAGATACGCCGCGCAAACAATAACTGTTTGTTTAAACATTGTTGTAAGAGTTTGCGTGCAGGCATTGACGTTGAAATTTCGTACACGTGTGTGCTGGTGTGAGTGGACTAGTTTTCTAGTCATTACCTGCACCTGGAAATATGAAAGATGCCAAATTTACTAAACTGCTGCAGTTTGTCGGCCTAACGACTTCTTCAAACAATCTAATGTTTCACAATCATTTACCAAGAACGCAGCGACCACGTGGATTGCTTAGCACCATCAAATATAATCTCTATCAGGAAATCATTTCCTGTAATAAAATAAGGCATTCTATGAAGGAGGAAAAAAGTCAAACTATACTCGTGTAAGGCAAACCTATTACTCTCCACTCATGCGTGGGGATTTTTTTTTCTGAAGTTGTCGTAATGCATCTGGTAACTAACGAGAGACAGGTTAGAATTGCGTATTTCTGTTTTAATCGTTTGTTGTTGTTCGTTCGTTTGAAAAGTTTGACCTTGGCTTAAGACTCGCAAGATCAAATTTGACATTATTCGTTTCCAACAGAACGTCATGAATATTTTGGGCAGCATTGAACTGTTTTGTGGTGTCGAAAAGCTATACGTATTGTGATGAATACAGAACTTAGGCACGAATTGGAGCATTTCGCAGAGCCGATTTATCGAAATCGTATTTGTAAACGTACCGTATGGGAGGGGCACGTGGACGAAACGTGGAAAGCATGGTTATAAACTTGCACATTTCGTTCAAACTTCTGTCTGTAGCCTTCTGTTGGGCAATCTTCTGACGACTTTCACCTGGGGTAATATGTTGTTGCAAGGTGCGCTCACGGAGTTCTATCAATTCGTCTATGTAGTGCACATTCAGCTCTTTTCTTTGTGAAAATGCAGCATTACATACTTCGCACGTAAACGGCTTCTCACCAGTGTGTATTCGTTTATGTTCATTCAGATGTCCTCTTTGTGAAAATGGAGCATTACACAATTCGCATTTAAATGGTTTCACTTCAGTATGTATTCGTGTATGTTTAGTCAGATTTCCTCTTAATGAAAATGCAGCATTACACAATTCGCATTCAATTTAGCACTACCACTTCATGTAATCGCACCCAACTAAATTCCGACAATTAGGGCTCGAAAATTAAAATGAGTGCTCATTCAAAAAAAGTATTATAGCACTTTCAAAGGTGGTGGTGCTAAACTGATGGTGACATCACCACCCTTTATGATTGGATCAAAAAATACCTCATTTTTTAGTGCTTATTAGTGCTCGAAAATATAGAATAAGTGCTCTTTCTAGGTGGCAGTGGCGGTGCTGCTGGATCAATTTGGCACCGCCGCCTTTGAAGGGTTTTAATTATTTTATTGAAAGAGCACTACTTCTAAATTTTGAGCACTAACGAGCCTTAATCGAGGACTAAAAAAATGGGACATTATTGGATCCGTTCAGTGTGGGTGATGCTACAGCATTATTTAACAGCATAATTTACGGACTTCGCATAGCACTAATTCTAATTTCCGAGCACTAATGATCACTAATTAAGCACTAAAAAATGACTTATTTTTCAAGCCAATCATAGAGGGTGCTGCTGTCAGCATCAATTTAGCACCGCCACCTTACGAAATGTTATAATTATTTAATTGAATCAGCACTAATTTTAATTTTCGAGCACTAATGATCACTAATCGAGCACTAATTGTTGGTGTTTAGTTGAGAACGATTACACGACGGACGTGTTCGAGCTAAATCGATGGCGCTCTCTCAACGACCAAATGTATTCTGCAGTAAGTTGATGTAAAAGTAGCGCAAATAAATACGGATACAAACATATTTACGTTGCCTTTTGGACTTAAAATGTCAGACTGCCTGATCGGGGAATCGAACCCACGACCTTTGGGACCAAAGGCCGAAGTCCTACCGTTCAGCCATACTGACGCGGCCAGCAGAACGCAAAATCAAGCATGTGGCTCCCAATGTTATTAGAAACTTCTCAAGCCCATTTGGCTTTCCGTCCTGTTTAAGCTAATCCATACAAACACGGCCCATCGGTTTAGAGGGTGGACTTTGGTCTTTGGTCTCAAATATCGCGGGATCAATTCCCACTCAGGCATTCTTACGTTTAGTCCTAAAGGCAACGGAAAATGTTTTTATTTATTTATCACTTAGCTAAACCATTTGGCTTTCCGTGCTGTTTATTATGCAAAAGAGTCGCCAGAGATAATGCCTAGCTGAATATTGGAGCATCCAAAATTTGAAGTAGCCATTCCTTTTAATTTTCGACACATTAATTCAGCGAAGAGCTTTCTGAAATACTCTGCTCCTAACGAAGGGATGTCAACCAAGGAGAGACTGCCTTAAGTTTTTGGACTTAAAGGGACATAAATCCTTCCGGTATGTCGTGCGACCCGTTGAGACTAGCGTTTGCAACATTTATACAGGTTAGAGTTAATGTCGGAAAATCATCTCGCACGAAAGATAAAACAAGAAAATGAATGTGCTGGCAACATTTACATACGTTTGAACTAATGTCACAAAACGTGAGTCATACAGGAAAGCCAACATGGATGCATGTACCTTTAAGGTTCCCTACTTTATTTATTTTCAAGTATAGGCCCTATTACTTATAATTCCAGTTAAATTACATTACTGGCTGCTAAAAACTGAGAGACACCGTGGTTGATTTTTGTAAACCACTTTTAAGAACTAAAAATCACAAACTTTGCAGTAGAAATCTGGCTAACCCACCGGTGCCATCATATTTTCCTTTTCTTTAAAGGCCGGTTGCGGACCAAATTAGCATTGCAGCATCTAGGCCTATCGAGTTCTCTCTCGCAGGAAGCAGAGGAATGCACAAAGTAAACCATCAAAGCGCCGCAAACAAGCCACATGACTCCTTAATTATTGAGGAAAAATTTGGTACGCCCTCGTGCGCCTGGAAACAAGCTGATAGGCTTAACGATATTAGTGTCACTAGATGGCGCCAGGGGAATTTATGTTTTTTCCGTGGCGCCATCTAGTGACACCAATATCGTTAAGCCTTACAGCTTGTTTCCAGGTGCACGAGGGCGTACTGAATTTTTACTCAATAATTAAGGAGTCACGTGGCTTGTTTGTAGCGTTTAAAAATTTTGCTTTGTGCATTCCTTTGCTTCCTGTGAGACATAACTCGATAGGCCTAGATGCAGCAATGCTAATTTGGTCCGCAACCGGCCTTTAAGAGAGGCATAATCAATTTAAAAAGAAAATACGTGATGTAGTTGTCACGGTAAGCGAGAGGTTCGTTTAAAATTAGTTAGTTACTTCCTTATATTTAACTGCTTTCTATCAAAAATTTTCTTACTTTTCCGTATTGTTTTATGTTCAAAATTTGTCTTTTCCTGTTTTATTTTTTGTCCCTAAAACTAGCGGTGACTCCTGGATGCCACATTGTTTTGTTTTTGGCGTTCTGCATGCTTGACTCCACCTCTTAAGCACAGATTCATTGTTTTGAGAAAATTTTCAATGAATTTCTTGGTCGAAAATTAAAACTACTATGCTTTAAATTGTTATTCTTCTTGGCGTTACACCTACATTTATTGTCGATCCCTCTCGCTATAGTTGCACAGCGTCGTACACACGGGTGCATGCATTGCCCCCGGCCTTATTAGGAAAAGTGTCCTGTTTGCTTATATTATTGTGTCGAAATGTTTTATAAGGCCATGCAAATTTTTGAAAATGTTCATTGGGTGGATACCTTGTGAAAAAATTGGCGCAACAAATTTTAGAAAACAAATATTTTGCGTGGAGTTTTTTAAAGGGATATACCTCCCAGCGCCATTTTTCTCGATCCTCCACATCAAGTATGGCCCCAAAGGTCTATTTCGTTACTGTTAGTGTTTCCTTCCTAAAAAAAAAACCGTTTTAAAATGTGGCTTCTAGGAGATTTTCTGTTGAATATTGTTAACTATATTTAAGAACGACCCGTCACTAAATGATGCATTGCGCGCGTACAATAATTATGACGTTTCATCTCTGTGTATACGTCTACCAATTTTCTAATAATTACCATGAGATCTAAAATCTAATAGACTAATCTAATAGACTAAAAGTTAAAATGAATTATTCCAATAGATCGCCGAAGCAAAATTATAAGACACTAGCCTAGAAAATTATAAATTGTGATTTTAAAATACGAGAATCATTTCGGTTTGCGACGACACAATCGTTGACTTGATTCTGTCTCGTGTACTATTTACAAAGCCAACCGAGACAGCAGCTATGTGAGAAACGCAGCTACCGCCCCAGCCGACCTTGGCACTGTAATTGCTCGGATGACGATCTGCGCGTAGCTGTAATTTGGGATGTGGAATGTTATAAGGCAGGCCGGGTGTCCCTTTAACTGATGCGGCACTGCCTGAGAAATACCAGTTTAACTTTGCGCGGCCAAATTCGTGTGCGCTTGAAAATGTCTGCTCCAAAAACTTATTGAAACCTCTTTTTCCAAAGTTTGTCCCAGTCCTCCTCAGGGTTCTGCCGTTTGGAGTAGATGACGGACAGAACGGATCAGAGGTATATAAAAGGTGGTGATGCCCGACTTGGGCTTCGTGGTAAGTAACAGTTTTGTAGTTGAGCTTTTGTAAGCAACAATTTTCTGGTAGGAACTCTTAACACAGCTTTCTGCTCCAACAAGTTACAACGCTTCCACCGGAAAAGACAAATTTAAAAGTCCGTACCCCTTCTTGCTCCACTCCATCCCAGCCCTTGAGCTTCTTGTATGGTGGCATTAGCACGGCCGGCAGGCAGTGTTTATTAAGACTTGGTTTGCCCACGAGAATTTTCAGAAAATGGACAATGGGTAAATAAAATTGGGTGGAGAATGGACATACCTTACACATGATATACTAGACCGTAGCAATTACAACAAAAAGGAAGCGAAAAGCGCCAACAAATTAACTGAACAAAAAACTGTTTGCCGTACGTCAATAAAAAAAAGCACTAGAGCTTTTATCCCCATGGAACTCAGCTGTGAAGATGCACAAATAAGATGGATTAGAGTTCACTCGAACAAAACGAAGTATAATTACACCAATTACAGGGAACAAGAATTGTGAAATACAGTCTCCATTTTGTACATGTATATCACAAAACGGTTGTACATTCCACCCGACAAAGATACACACACAAAAATACAACATACACGCACATAAAACAGAACTAAAACATAAACCCACAAATCCATACAAAACAAACGCCATAAACAGCTAAACCCCTAAACCCCTAAACACAACGCAGGCAAAAAAACTGCCTTAACTAGAAGTCTGCTTGTTTCACAAATTATAAATGCACACAAAATAAACAACAGATTTAAAACATAAACCAAACACAGACAAATATTTAAAAAAATCGCCTGTATGATATACAAATTAAGCACACATGCACACTTGCACACACATATGCATATACACACACACGCTCACAACATTTCAAACACAAACACTTTCTGACATAACCATTGAGTAAAAACAGTCCGTGTGCCCTGGAATTGGAGTTCAAATTATAGTTCGTTGCGTTCGTGTGAACTCTAATCCATTTTATTAGTGTATCTTCCTGGCTGTGAATTCCATGGCGATACGAGCTCTAATGCTTGTTTTTCTATACGGCGAAGCCGTTTTTTGTTCAGTTTAATCTTATTAAGTTCAGATAATTTTAAAACATTTAATACGTCCTCCACAGGCCGCTATGCGACAAAGTCATAGGGCCATCGAGAGAGACGTTCGCCCTTTCTTCTTCAATATTTGCTTCCTTAGCCCGCTTGTTCAGTTTGAAAGCGTCCTTGAGAGCTGGGATAGGACCGCCTTGCAGTTTTGTTCTCACCAGAAAGTGGACTATTGTCTGTTTAAATTCTAGGGTGTTACTGGGAATGCTGATTGCCTCTTTATTTCTACTTAGTTGGTACTGGGCGTCCGTCCTAGCTGGCATATTGCCTTGCAGTGAGTCTCCTTCCTTGTTTCAACGATTTTGTATTGCTGTGTCATTCTAGAGATGGAGATGGCTACAAGGTCAAAATGGCGGCTGCTCATCATCCGTTTTGTACGTAAATTACTACCTGCTGACTGACCATGAATCATTCTGGAGCTGTGGAACAGGTGATGTTACAGGACTCCAATCTTTCATGGATATCACAGAGGTCGTAGGAAAAAAGTAACAGGAAAAAATTCACAGAATTCAGTCACAGAAAATAAGTCCTCGCAGGAAAAAAGTAACAAATGAACAGTTTTTGGCGCTGAGACACGTCAATTTAGGGCAGTCCATTTGAACAACGTTCCTCAATATGCATTCACAAGCTGGGATTTATTGATTTTGAGTATTTCATAATAAATAAGTTTACCACTGGAGTGGAAGGATGGCAGAAGGGGGTTGACACCTAACACTGATCCTCGCAGTAGGGTAGAGGGAAATGCTACGCATTAATTGGTCGTTTTAGAAATTTGTTCAGATTTGCCACGTACAGAAGCCTTTTAAATGCTGAAACAGTGCTGAAACAGATACCAAAATTACCATCCAGGGCATTCCAAACAGGGACAACCCGGACCGAAAAGAAATTCCGTCGACAGTCAAGATGGGACGGAGGAAAATTGAGTTTCCAGGAATGACCTTGGGTGCGGTTGGGTACATATGCAAGGTCGAAGAATGGTAGCTCAACATGCAGATGCCCATATTTATCATTTATTGTTGGTATGATCGGTACCAGATTGAACTGTACATTAATCGCACATCTAGAAAGGGTGCCTTTGGCAGCACGCAGTCAGAGCTATAAGGGGACGCGCTTATCGCGGGAATGGTAAACATCCCTCCCAAGTAGAATTGTTGGAAACTCACTGGCAGAATACAGGAAAAATGAAACCACGGCCGTACGCTGTCAGAACTGTGGGGGACCGCGGGAACGATAAACACTCTAAAGTTTCCCCAATCAAAGCTATCAAAAACACACTGCCAAAGTGTACAAAGGCTGTGGTAATTTTCGTAGTATTGACCGTTTGGCTTTTTATTCCTGTGATTTTTTTCCTAGGCAAATTTGTGGCTTTTTTCTTTGACGTTTCTTCCTGTTATTTTTTTCCATACCCCATCACGGAATATGTAAAATTTTTTGTGAAAAATCCAGGACATATTGTGATCCAAAAATTAACCACATCGTTTTAAAACCTAACGGACTGAAATAACCCTTCAGTATAATAATAAATGGCACATTCAGATTTACACTTAAATAAAACAATTAAAATAAAACAATTTTAAACATTACTAAACGCAGAAAGAATAATTGAAAACTGCTAAATTTTTAGCAATTACACAAACATGGAAATTTCATAAGTTTGACAGACTTACACGTCACTAAACAGTGTTGCCAAGCTGAATTAGCAACCCAGTAACTTTGTTTGCCATTTCTTCGGTTTTCCCCCAAAAGGCAAAACGTTAGATTCTCGAAAGGCGACATCTCGAAAAAAACTTAGTTATTTCTATTCGTTTTAGGTAAAAATCCTAGACCTTCCAATGCCATCTAGGAGCAAATTGTTAGCAAACCAGAGAAGTGTTAACAGGGCCGTTGCCAGGAATATTTGTATACCCCCGCACCAGAATTAAAATAAAGCACTGCCCCCCCCCCCCCCAACCAAAAATCCTATTCCCAGTGAATTTTATTTTTTCTTTCGTCGTGCATAATTTAACCATACCTGGACTTAAAAAAGTAATTATCAAACAAGTCGTTTTAATGCAGTAATCAACATTTTTTGTATTAACAATCAGTACTTTTTTTTGTTGATTACCATTTCCGTATTTCAAAAAAAGGCCTCCTGAAGCAGACTTTTTAAAAGATAAATCAGCCAATTTCATCTCTGGCTTAAAATTGTATTGATATTATAAACATATATGATTAACTCATTACAAACCGTAAGCTTTATTCAGAAAAAGGCTATTTTTACTTCGCTTACCAACAAAATAAGTGTCTTCCCAGGCGGCGTAATCAATAACCATGGCAGCTTTCAACGTTTAACCATTTTTTTCATCAACTTCTGAACTTTAGATTTTTCTTTGTTTAGAATTTTAAGATATTTACATGATTCGGAATGCATGATCTTTCATTTGAAACCTTTACCACCACCTTTTTACGTTACGTAGTTCTCTGGAATAATCTCGTGTTTGTAAACAAAACTCAATATCATAGTCCACTCTAAAGGCCTTGTCGCGCTTCGTGCCCCTCAGCCTAAAGAAAACCCCCGCACGTGCGGGTGCTGCGGGGGTGCTGGCTACTGCCCTGAGTGTTAATATCTTTCTTTAAATCTAAAACCATTACCTTTTGCACTTAAATGTCAGACTGCCTGAGTGGGGAAACTGGATACTCGACCTTTCAGACCAAAAACCAGAGCCCTATCGATTAGCCAAATGGAGACTACTCAAACAACGTTTGCATCTATGCTTATTTTTGTCACTTGTTGAACCCACTTGGCTTTTCATCCTAAAATTTAAAGTCAATTCGTACTTTTCATTGTACTACTATTCCGTTCATCTCAAGTAGGTTTGCATCTGCGTTTAATACCTACCATGCTAATTTACGTGGCGTTCCATTCTGCCATTTAAAGCGAATTTGTACTTCTCATTAGCTATTCTGTTCATTAAAAGTTGTGTAAGGATGGATACTGTGAAGTGAAGATGAGTGGTCACGTTGTCCAAAGGGGTCAGTTTGAATCCGGTCATGTCACAAATCTTTTCTGAAGAAGGCAAGGTGCTTCGTTACATTTAAATGGAATAAACAAGCAATTGGGACAAGTTATTCTGCTTAAAGCATCAAAAATTCACATGAAGGCTTACCAAATTAAGAGACGAAAAACCAAATGGGTTCGTTCGGTTTACACTAAGTAAATACAGATGCAAACCTATTTCTGTTGCCTTTTGTACTTAATGCTAGATTACCTGAACGGAGAATTGACCCCCACAACCCAACCTTCGAATCAAAAGAGCGAACCTTTGTGTCTCAGCTGACAGTTCATACAACTGACTTAAACCATGTGCAATGGCTGTTTGCCGTGACGTCACCATGAGTTAGCCAATGATGAACGAGAACAACGGCTGTTTTGGCCGTCTGATTGGACTAGCCCAGTCACGTGATATGAACGTCGCAGCAAACAGCCACGGCGTGTGGTATAATATGATTTTAGTCTTTGCTGTTGGTTTCAAAGATTGTAGTTTCAATCCACCATTCTGCAGTACGACATTTAAGTCCAAAAGGCAAGGCCGCTAATAATTAATTAAATGGTTCTCAGAAGCGGTAATAAAAAAATTGATGCGGGCGTGCAGTGTTTTTTTACTGTTACTTTTTATTTGTTATTTTTTAGATGCGGGTGACGACCTATTTTACTAATCAATTTTACTAATTAGTTTAGTAATTTAGTAATTTAGTAATTAGTTTACTAATCAAAAAACTCCGGCAGCTTACATCTTGTTGCCGACTACAATATCTATGCTTTAATGCCATGTTCAGCCACGTTAAGAGTGGAAATATTGCACATTCGTTAAGAATGTTTCATTAGATCCAAGTTTTTAGTTGCCTCTGAGCGGCCCATAGATTCGTTGCGAGGCGATCATGTGAATGGAGTTCGAGCTGATATGGTCATCGGCCCCAGAAAGTGTTTGGTGAAAGTGCTGATGCGTGATCGGGAATGTTTTTAGAATATGACTTAAAAAAACGTATCGTGCACTAAGAAAAAAAAAACGTGCGTGCGCTCTTGAGAATCAATTAACTTTTGGCAGCCCAACGACAATAGGCCTTCATCGGTATTTATGCAGGCTTACCGAATTCGTAGCCTACTGCTCCAAATACTTGCCGAGAGGAAGGGTGGGGTGACATACTGCTTTCTTCAACTTGTTTTAGTTGTGGAGTGCTAGGTCATTCATCAGAGTTTTGTCCAAGGTCAACATGGCAGCTGCTTCATCATCATCACCACTAGAAAATAATGTTGGCCATGCATTAGCTTTGAACTTAGAGGGTTAGACAGGCAACGGGCGGTTTTGCGGTGGTGGGGGTTGGGGGGGGGGGGGGGGGGGCAGACAATTGAAGGCAAGACAGATAAGTAGCATTGCATTAACGGAATAGAGATACGAACCGTCAAGGCTTTGTTTACCATACATGGTTGTTCAAAATTGTCTTATTTGATTGAATGGTACTAAAGCTCGTTCTTAAATATTGGTGTCACGTATTTAGTATACGAAGTACCTTGAGACCGAATCTAAAGCTCTTTAATATCTGTCTGGTTCAAGCGATCTTTAGAATTCTGATTTTTGGGGCGTGTAAATGTGAAAAAAGATTCGAAGGTAGCAATCAACAAATGCATTTATTCCGAAATTAGTTTAGTTTTCTAGGCATTTAATTTAGTTCTAAAGTCACACTTACTTGGCCTGAGGAGACGCTGTAATACATTAGTTCACATTGAAGTGAAAACTGCAAGCTTTACCGTTTTCTTGTAGTGTTTGGGGCCTTTAGCCTTACAAATCAGGCTCCCTTACAGCCTGTATTAAAAATAGGCGTATAGCCATTCAATTGATAGGGTTGGTACATAACAGACGAAACCATTTTCAAGGTTAACTTACACTCACTTTCAAGTTTCTTTGCAGTCAACTCAAAATTACCTTTTAAATTCCAGTATTTTGTCTAGGGATGCACCGAATATTCAGTAATTATTCGGTATTCGGCCTATTCGGCCAAAAATTCAAGTATTTGGTATTCGGCCGAATACTGATTTTGGCCGAATAGTGATATTTGGTTTTCACCCGAATAGTGTTAAGATTTGTTGGCATTCGGCCGAATATTTTTTAGTAGAAATTTATGCAATTGTGTGAATGTAAGAACGTTTAGCTAATCATTTAGTTTTTAGTTTGTGAGGAATTGCCTTCTGACATTTCTAAAAGAAGGAAAAAATGATCAAATATGTTTAAATTACAGGTATTCGGTTAAGTATTCGGCTGAATAATTCGGTATTCGGCCATTATTCGGCTCAGAACTGAATAATTTGGTATTCGGCCGAATATGTAAATTGTTTGGAGCCGAATATTTGGTATTCGGCAAGTTGAGTATTTGGTTATATATTTGGTGTTCGATATTCGGCAAGTTAAGTATTCGGTTGTATATTCAGTATTCGGCAAATTTTGTATTAGGTGCATCCCTAATTTTGTCAGATGTCAACATCAGCGCCATTGTGCGCTTCGTTTGCTGTAGGATGCTAACCGTCATAAACATTGATGAACATTCAATGATGAACAAGGAAGTAAACAGAAATTAACAGCCAGTCAAACTTTATTTGCTCAACTGCCACTTCGAGCAAAAGTTGCTTGAACCACACAGCACCTCTCTCTTTATGTTTCCAGTCCAATCCGAGAGGAGCATCGTTCACACAAGAAATGGTTCTTCGGCTGACAAATTATTACTACTCATTTATTTAATTGTATACCTACATTAATATTACAGTTATGGAATTAAAACCTCATTCCAAACAAAGTACACTCACACAATTCAAGGCCATTTAAGGCTCCAACAACAAACATTCCAATCTTCAAGGTTTTTTTTAAGCCTTGAATTTTAGTTTTAAAATTAAAGGCTTTTCAAACGAATTCAAGTCTGTGCACTAAGCCTGAATTGAAAACCCGAATATCTCTGAAAATGTTTAAGATACGAAGTTCATCTTTGGACTTGTGTATTTCACGCACCAAATTCCGACAAGTCACGAAATTTCAACCAAATCGGAGAAAAATTGTGAACACTTATCATGGTGTCCCAAACAGACACGCAAAATCCTCATTCATACCAGTCGAGTATTCGTCCTCATTTGCTTCACTCGCTCCGCCAATAAGGGAATACTAGACACTATCTTGTGCGGAAAGGGGATCGTTTGAAAACTACGTAAAAAGTATAAACATGATTTGTTCCAAACTGAGGAAGTTGCGAATGGATCAGCATGTCTTTTTGTATTTAAAGGGCAATTACATCCATTTTGACATGGCCGGCCGGCAGTATAGTGGCCAGCTAAGGTCGTCAGACGCTTGAGCTCCTCACAGTCAATACAGCTATCTCAATCGGCTGTGAGTCGAAATCGAAGAGATCCGTCTGTCGGCATTAATTTCTGCGCGTTCCAGCAAAACAATGGCGACCTCCGTGTCGTGTTTTGGTGATGCAGTAATTAAATTGTTATATCGGACGTAAGTAACGAATTCTTACCGCAATTCTTGTGTTTAGTTGTTGTGTAAGTGATCCAAAAATCAAACATGCATGTCAAAATGGATGTAATTGCCCTTTAAGCTGCCTACACTCAGGATGCTACTGAGTTCAAGTGGATGAACGAACAAATTTGAAAGTTCATTGGCCAAACAGCTAATGACACTCAAGTGGCAATTAGTAAGTGTTGCCAACTAGAAGGTTTAAAACTACAGGCCGGTGAAACTCTGGAAACTGTACGGGAACAAAAAAATCGCATAGTCAAGATAAACAAAATTATTTTTTAGTTTAACGGCCCTCCCAGTGCGGTTTTTTTTTCCGCAACCGCGGGGAATTTATATTTCAATATGGCAGCTTACAAAGGTCAAACTATTCGTAATAAAGTATCTTACTCTTTAAAATACCTTCGCGTAAATAGTTTAAGAATGTGGTTAGTTAGCGTATTATTCACCTCGACTTTCAAGGTTAACTGACAATTTTCGGCCGTTGAAAAACTAAGGAACTGATAGACTACAGTAGCGAAAAATGTTAAACACTTTTAAGGTGAGAGGTCGAAGAGTACGTTGCATTTGCAATTTATGAAGACGGCGCACGAAAAACACTTAACCCGAAGGTCACGTCTTAGAAGCGAGGAATAAAAAATAATAAAACACGGTAATTTTTCGGGTCTCAGAAAATAATGCTGGATTTTTTTTCTGACAAGGACTGGAGATTGTGAACAAAATAATTGCCACCCAGGTAGTTTGACGATGGTAAAAACATATGTTTTGGATCATAAAACATAATCAGCTTATCTGAATGCGGACACACGCGATAACTTTGAGACAATGACATAAATGGAAAACGGGCTGACGCCATGTTCAAGGTCCTTCAGAAATATTGATGGACTTATCCGGAGGAGAAAAATTCGTTATCGGCCGATGCATCAATATTGGAAGACTCGTTCTACAACTATTAAGGCCAATGCCTAATTGTCCATAATTACAAGAGCGAAGCAGTTGTAACTGGTAACAACTTATCAATCAATCGGCCAGGGTATCTGATGGGTATTCGGTCAAAAGAAAATGATAAAGAAAATACATAGTCGAAATGATTACTTGGCGCATGGAAAAAAATTTAAATGATGAATTGAACTTAAAGACTTTTTGTTTGTAACTGGGTGTTCTAACGCTGTGATGTGAGGGCAGCTCGACTACGTAAACTATCAGAAGCTTATAAAATGCATTAAGCAAATGGAAGTGTCCATGCTGTACCGTAGCTTCATATTCCATCCCATGGCACAAGGTCGTCTGGTAGAGAAGCTGTTGGGTTTCTTTTCCCGATTCTTCGCCAGAATCTCATTTTACCAAAGCAACGCTAAAAAGCCTTAACTTTACGACCTGCGCGTCTACTGGCGTTGAGTTAGGAGGTGAGGCACATGATTTTTACCCCAGTCGGTCTTGGCGTGAAGAAGCAATCCCCTTCCCCGCTAAGTTTGGTCAACGGTGGTGCATGCGTACTAACCATAGCACAAGTAATCTTTTCGTGTCTATTTATTTCTCGTGGGTGAAAACCTACACGGAGTATTTTTTACATGTGTTCTACCCCCAAAACAGCCACGATTAGTCGTGCCACATTATTGACCACATGGGTTCGCGTCCGGGAACGAGAGGTGAAACATCCGTTAATATTATCATGGACACTCCGTCGAGCCCTACGGCCTCCGGTTTATGCCGCTCCTGCTATTGTATCTTCACAAGTCCGGTCCTGAATTTATTGTGATTTTATTGTTTAATTAAATTCCGTTGGTTTACATTTATTTGCTAGGCGTTTGAGTTGTGAAGATGACAATTACTCGGCCTATAATATATTAGTTTATTTCTACATGCAGAGGGTAGAAATCGGCGTGATTTCTGCCCAGTGCTCTTCCTCGAATTTCTCCTTCCCTCCACCCATCCAAAGATATTTGATGTAAGAGTTCGTTCATGAAATTTCATTCAAATCAGAAAACAATTACGAATATTTTCTTTCCCCAAACAGACACACACACATACACAAAATACAAATTCAGTCGAGTAGTCAACCTCGCTCGCTTCGCTCGCTCGGCCAGTAAAAGTCCCTTGGCTCCTTATACAGCCAACAGACACAGAAAAAGCGGAAAATATCGACGTAGTACGTCCAATAATAATTTTTTCAAAGCTTCGTGATTTGATTCGAACATGGCCGCCCTTCTAATTCCACTACACGGCTATAAAACGGCAGCAGATCAAAACAAGTCGAGTTAAGCTACGGAAGTCACGCGATGTGACGTTCTTCCGGGCAGAGAGCGCATGCGCTGATAAACTGAACAAAAACGACTGCGATGCGAGTAAGCCCAACCGAAAGTGAAGCTATCTGTAGCGCTCTGGGTCTTTTCTAGCAGAGCAGACAGGACTTGTTTTTTTT
Source organism: Lithobius niger (assembly GCA_023313725.1). NCBI lineage: Eukaryota > Metazoa > Arthropoda > Chilopoda > Lithobiomorpha > Lithobiidae > Lithobius > Lithobius niger. The sequence continues at coordinate 41,978 of JAHWFP010116419.1, read as the reverse complement.
TTCTATAGATTCTCCGGCACCCCCCCCCCCCCCCCCCCATGTTTGGCAAGTTGGCAATCAGTCGGCAAAAATTACATAAATTTTGATCAGTCGGCAAATCAGTTTGAAAAATTACGTAATTTTTTGGCTAGATGGAAAATTACGTCGGTAAAATTCTGGTTTACACCCCTCCAAATTTTATCCTTCCTGGCGCCTCTGATCACATGATTTTCGTAGTTTTACTTGATGCATGCGTACCGCAAATTTCATCAAATAATTTTGATCTCTTGCAAAGGTTGATCGAATGATCCGTTTAGGAGATTTCGGAGAGAAGGCGCCACATGTATACACCTATAATTTTACGATCAATCCGTGTGTTAGGGAAAAATCATTGCGTATCTGATGCAGTTTACGTTTCGAAGTACCTACTACCTTGCTTTGAAAAATAATCAAAGAATAGGCTTAATTGATAGAAATGTAAGTCTGCAATTAGTAGATACCTATAGTGCCGTTACTAAATTCCGTACTACCATGACCAGTAAACTATCCGGGTCGACCTACAACATTATGGGATAGACCAAATGGCCGTTTTGAAGAGTTTCATTTCTTCGAGATCTGTTCGGGAATTGGCCAAGCAAATCGCATCGGTGAATTTTTGTACGATGATACACTGACAAAAAGCTTAGCAATTCACCAACTTAATCCCAGTAATCACCCGGAAAATAGCTGACACGTACAAATAAATAAATTGCCGTATTTTTTCCACAAAGCTATTAAATTTCTCCCATGTACATGGGATAAAATGGGGAGTAAATATGGATAAAACATGGAGTAAATAGCGACGTGTTCGTTTATACAGAAAGTGTTTCAAGGAAGGCCGTACGGAAGGTGTCGCCCTCGGTTGACAAAAAGCGGCAACAAGACAAATCAATCGCATCAGCGACGCTTTCGACGGCCATGTTGTCCAACCCAGTTTCGTATACCATTTTTCATCCGAAATCCGGCCGGTACCGTAGTAGGTAAACACCCAGTAGTACCTAGCATGTAGGAAAAAAATAATCCCGATAATAATTCTGCCCATCTGTGCACCCTTCCGTAATTGCCGTCTAGAATGGCGGTGATGCTCAAATCAAATTTCGCGAAGCTTTGCCGGCTAGTGAACGGGAAGGTGATGGGTTCAATGAAATATAATTATAAAATAGAAACATTTATTTTATACTGTATATTTGTACTAATTTCTTTCTTTGATTTCAGAAAGCTGCAGTAATGTACGAGGCGGAGGATATCCTAGCGGGAGCTGCCCCCGGCGATCCGGCGGTTCGGCTTCTCGGTATGGCATTCATGGCGCCTGTAGCTGGCTACGTCCTTGTTACCCCGGGTCACCCTGCGTCCAAGGTAAGACACCCACGCCCATATTCCCATCAAATTACTAACAACACCTTTTGTACACTGGACTGTATAACCTTTTACGTTCCGTAATGACACGTTGGTTGCTGTGGATTTCGCACGTCTTGAACCGCTACTAGCCTATTTGCGTTCGAAATTGCACGCTAGTTGGAAATTAGTACATTTAGCCTTGTCGCTCATGCCATGAGAATAAGAACGAATTCAGCTTTACTTTGTTTACTGGAAGGTAAAATAGGACCTTGTTTATGTTTCGCTTTGTTTTTTGATGCGAACAGTTTTGAAATGTATTATAAAAACTGTTGATGCATTTATTGCTGTAGAGCAGTAACATTTGCCGCCATATTGGCACCAATATGGATTTTGGAGGGCATAACTACAAGGTGCACTACATAAAAATGGAAGGAAAAACAACGGAAGAGCGGATTTCTTAGGCTTAAAATAACGTTGTTTTCTCCAACAACAAATATCGCGCGTTTTAGGTCTAAGAAATCACTCTTCACAGCATCGGCTTCAGTATGACGCCCTTCTGTTTCTCTCTGCAGTGCCCCTTGCAGCTAACCCATGGAGGCTCCAGCATAGAGTTATATACAATAATACTAGGTCGTGTACTCTATTGGATAAGTTTAGGATTAAACGTATAAAGTCTAAAGACGGGTGAATTTAGTTCCGATAACATTCAGAAATGATGTGGCTTCTTTTCTATGTATCTTGAATTGCTATCGCGTCTTCCCCCGTCTCCTCCAAATAATTTTTTGAGGGCAGAAAGCTAAATGGGCTCGAGAAGTGTTGAATATAAATACGGGTGCAAACCTATTGACCATGTGGACATTGATCTACCATTTTTTGATCCCAGTCCGGCATTTACAGGAGGACACGCTCTTAAACTTACTTGTCCGGCTTTTCTTACTGAGTCAAGACATAGTTACTTTGCTGTTAGAGTCGTTCGGGTGTGGAACTCTCTACCTGAATGCGAGGAGCGGGGCGTCGGGGAGATATCCTCCTTTTCACTTTTTCCTTTTAATCTCTAGGATGGGTGTTAGTCTTCTGACCTTTGTTTTATTTTAGGTCAAATATTTTATTATTATTTATTATTATTATTTACGTTGGCTTTTGGACTATAAATGTCAGACTGTCCGAGTGGAGAATTGAAACCCCGACTACCTTTGAAACCAAAGTCCGAAGTCCTACAGTCAAGCCAGTATGTTTATAGGTATATGTGTGCATGTCAACTGCTGCCTATAGAGCAGTGACACGACGGAGTATTATTGTATATAACTCTATGCTGGAGCCATAATGGGTTAGCTGCAAGGGGCACTGCAGAGAGAAACAGAAGGGCGTCATACTGAAGCCGATGCTGTTAAGAGTGGATTTCTTAGACCTAAAACGTGCGATTTTTGTTGTTGGGAAAAACAACGTTATTTTAAGCCTAAGAAATCCGCTCTTCCGTTGTTTTTCCCTCCATTTTTATGTAGTGCACCTTGTAGTTATACCCTCCAAAACCCATACTGGTGCCAATATGGCGGCAAATGTCACTGCTCTATAGGCTTTTGTTTTTCTTTTGGCAGTGGCAGTAAGGCTTAGCGGTATAGAACTTCGGCCATTGGGTTCAAAAGTCGTGGGTTCAATTCCCGCTCAGGCAGTCTGACATTTAAATCCAAAAGGCAACGTAAATAGGTTTGCATTCGTATTTATTTAGCTCCTCCAAATTTCTTTTAATTTTTTTTTTGTTTACTGAAGAGCTTTGACTATATATACGAAATTTTATTCCCCCTATTATGTTCCCCATCCCTCCTCCAAACCTCCCCAAAATTTAATGATAACTAAGTTTTAGGTAACCAGCTCATTCTAATGAATCATAACGATCATTTGGAACGATCTTTAAAACAACAAAAGGGCACCAGTTACACTAGGTTAAATTTGTTGTAAGTAATTCACGTTCAGTTATCGAGGTATAACAGTGGTTTAACAAGAAATAAACAAGAAACAATCGTAGCGCATGCAGTGATTGTTAATGCACCGATAACTTCAATAAAATTGAACTCAGCTCTGGAAGTTCGCGTCTACGAAATAAATATATTTTTTCTATTGTATCCCGCTGCTAATTTCGAGGCCTTCTCGTCCAGAAATTAACAAGATATCGTCATTCAAGTTTTCAGCTGAAATAGGGGTTCTTTTTTTCATTCAATTGCTTATCAAGAACATCAACAAACAAAAAACCTTTGGTCAGCCAGCAATGTCCCAATCCTCATGAACTGAGTTTGCATGGTAGCAACGATAAACTATATGCACCGAAATTAGTAAAGTTTGAAGTGGATCGTTATCCGAAATTTAAGGCATTGTTAAAGACAACCCCCGAGTGGGCAGGGGCAATTTTAGTAAAAGGGAACATTCTTTTCTAGGGAGTTTTTTTTGGCCTATCTTTTTACCCTTCTTAGCCTTTTTTATTGGCCTTTTTGAGACTTTTAATGGACATTTTTTCTTAGGGACCTTTTTTTTACTTTTTTTTTTTTAGCATTTCTTGCCCGTTTCCGCTTTTTTTTTTTGGCCCCTTAGGCTCTTTCTCAGGCAATGCCGCTTCAGCAAATGCTGGCAGAAAAGGCCATTTTTTTTTCACAAAAAGGGCAATTTCCGAAAAGGAAGGGGCAGCACTCCCACCCCGTGCACGTCATATTCGTTAAAGAGTTCTCGTGTTCTATCGTGGGAAACGTCATGCGCCTAGTCGTCTGGCATTTTCTTATGATATACTGGCATTAACAGTGCTTGCACTACACGACATTACTCCTATCAAAATTTCAAACCAGTACGGTTTTTTTTATTTGAAACAGACAAACGATTGCTCCCCCCCCCCCCCCAAAAAAAGAGCCCAAACAACGCCTGAACTGGCCATACATAAAAGTTAAAAAAAAAAAAATGATTTTCTTTCTTGAACTTGCTTATAAAATGTGTTTACAACCTTTTTTCTCAAAAAGTTTATTACCTCGATGGAATGCCGTAAACTGTGAGTACTTCTCAACCTGACCTTGGCATCGTTATTACGGACGAATTTTGGTTTGATCAGCATACTGACCTTGTCATCCGCGGGGCGAGGGATAATCGTCTAACTGGAAAATCGCATAATTGGAAGAACGTATAACGGAAAACAGTATGACGGAATATCATCTAACAGGAAATTCGTATAATGGAAAAGCGTCTAATATTCCAGCCTTCTCGCTGCGTCTATACATATAACATCAGAAACCGTAGTTAGACGTTAATCCAGTTACATGTTTATCCATTATACAATTATCCATTATACGATATTCCGTTTAGATGCCTTTCCAGATTTTTTTTGGCACATTTTAGACAATTATCCCATTAGACGATTTTCCAGTTAGACGTTCGTCCGACGCCCCCCATCCACAATAGCCTTTCGTGTGGACATTCTCAAAAGGTTCACTTTTCTTGACACCTCTTTCTTCGCTCTGTTGTACACGAGTCGTAGTTTCGTTCGTTTTGCTTTGGATTACTGTTCCCAAATTGTCAGACATTGCTTCTCCCCCACTCGAGAACTGAACGGAAATCAACGTAGTAGTCAACTCTATTCGCCACCTGACCTAAAGAGCGAAAGTCTCAAAAGGGTTATATTTTCGGGACATTTTCTATAGAAGTGACGTTGTTTTCGTGCCTATCAATTATCAAATTGTGACTGGACTCTATGCCTCGCCATCATTCCGTCTCCTTTTTCCGTAAGCAGCAATTACCGTTAAGTCTCAAATTGCACGATCTTAAATGCTATAACGTATCTGTCGGCACAGTTGTTTATTTTTTTTTTATTTTTTTTTACAGATGAATTTTTCAGTTATAGAATTTCTTGCTTGAGCGTGTTAACCTTGCCCCTTCGATGAATATATTATTGTGTGCGTATCTTGAGTCCTGGAAGTATTTTATGAGCGGCTACCTCTTCCTGGAGGGAGCGGCTTTAATCGACGGCCGACATTGTTTTTGTAACGATTTTGGATATCAACAAGGCACTCTGCTACCAAAAACGTACAATCGATTATCTGTCTTCGTTCGGCAGCGAACTCGAGATAGGCCGCGCACACTTTAAAGCACGTTTACCCAACTACCCGCCTTTGCATTCTCGCAGCTACAATTTAATCGGGATGGCAAAGGTGTCTTCCCATGGTAACAACGCTATCGCGATTAGCTAAATCCGACATCGTTTGAGTAAATGCTTACAGTCTCATAATCTGTGACAATAAGATAAAGAATTCCTCCTGACGAAACAATTTTCCCAGTCGCTTCTGAACTCGCATTATTGACTGTTTTCGTAGCGAGCCGGTGCAGCTAAATCCGCCGCTGTGTTGGAATTTCGGATGATTTCTAGCTTGTAGGTGTAAAAACGCGCCCTTTAATGTTATGCCTGATGTTTGGATGCGGTGGTTATCTTCGTGTGGGAATTGGGGGTAGGGGTGTTGGTTTTGTTATTTTCTATTTACAAGTGATTAAAATGGCAGTGTTTGAAGTACGTAGGGTGCATTGATAAAAACGAAAGTTGTAATAATAAAATGTAATAGCAATAAAAAGTTACATTTTATATAGCTTAGTAACAGGCCAAAATTTGAATCCAATCGGATAATGTTTTGAGGGTCCACTTTGGCTTCGGAATTTCAGCTATTGGTTTCCGTGCAAAATCGATGCTAAGTATAACTTATTCAACTCCCTTACAACTTTAGCTTGTATTATCACATTCTAAGAGCCGCCAAAAGTTACATTCTATTTAACTCACTAATACTGTAAAGTTTGGTTACCATCGGACTATATCTTGAGGGCCAACTGCGACAATAAAGTTTTAAAAATGCTAAATTTAACCTGTTTATAGTTTTTAATGAATATAAAGTACAGTGAAAAAAGTAAAAGTTGTCGTGTTAAAACCTAATAGCAGTAAAAAGTTCCCTTATATATAGATTAGTAACAGTACAAAAGTTCACTCCAATCGGATGATATCTTCAGGGCCCACTCTGGCTTTGAAGTTTGTGTTGTTCAATATATACTCACACATGAAAATGACGTTTCGTGCTGAATTTTGGCAACAACTCTCACACCTCTAATCTTGCATGAATAAAGCTGTCTCTGGAAACTCATGGAAACTTGAATGGAAACTTGAATATGTTAGAATTTTTAAGTGCAGGAATTACATGATCCGTTAGTAACTCCAGCTCATCGCGAGCCATTTCCATTGCAAGAGGTGGCTCAGTCATAACCACTTTAGAACTGTGTCATGGTATCAGGTCTGTGTATACAGTTTAGCATCAAAGTTCAGAGATGGTATTTTAAATTCACGAATATGTTGTTGTGTCTTTGACCGAGGCCGGGATGATCCGACGGACTGCATGTTCTGTTATGGTTTTTTTTCGATTGTCACATAGCATTCCCAACTATACATTCTCTGGATGAGCAAAAAGACTGTTTCTTCGTGTAATTAGGACGATCAAATAAAAGAATTAAAGATGGTGTGTTCTCAGACTTTTAGAGATACAGTTGAAAAAACCTTTACAATGGCTTACTTGCTACCTACACACAAACAAACTGCCTCTCCGCCACCTGTTAGAGATTTATATGGACCAACCTCTGTGCCTCGTGAGTTCGATGGAGTAATAGGCAAAAGCTTAAAACTTTGCGAGTTGCTACCAATCACCCATTACAGTGCAGCTGAGACCAACCCGCCAGTTACTATTAACGTGAATTGTAACGACCTAACTACTGACCAAAAATACTTACTGCAAATATGTCAGGCTGTACCATCTGGTAAATGGTCTAGAAGTCTAACTGCTCGAGATCTCGGAAAAATCATTCACACAAGGTGGTTAACAACTGCTAATCAACATCTTCGTCTGTATGTGGCAACTGAAATCCCATCTTAAACCTGCAAATACTGGCTGGCTACATCATGAACGTGTATGCCCCAGTATGGTTCGCAATCAAGTGTAAACCTTCTTGTGCGGATGGTGCCAACCATATGTTTAAAACAACTGAATCATCATGGTATCTGACCGAAGACTTAAAAGATGTGATCGACCCAATTATACACAGAAACAGTTAGTTTGCTTATCAAGAGAATGAATAGTTGGGAATGCTAAGTGATAATCGAAAACACATAAGAAAACTTCAGTCTGTCGGATCATCCAGGCCTCGATCAAAGAAACCACAACATATTCGTGAATTTACAATACCTCCTCTGAACTTCGATGCTAAAGAATACACAGACCTCATACCATGGCGCAGTTCTAAAGTGGTTATGACTGAGCCACCTCTTGCAATGTAAATGTCTCGTGAAGAGCTGGAGTTACTAACGGATAATGAAATTCCTGCACTTAAAAATTCTAACATATTCAAGTTTCCATGTCAAATACAGACACTTAAGAGGCGCGTGAAGCTTGTAAAGGAAGCTTCAACCGCAGTCTGTTGAGCAAATTCCAGATACAGCTTTATTCGAGCAAGATTAGAGGCGTGATAGTTGTTGCCAAAATTTAGCACGGAACGTCATTTTCATGTATGAGTTTATATTGAACAACACAAACTTCAAAGCCAGAGTGGACCCTGAAGATATCATCCGATTGGAGTGAACTTTTGTATTGTTACTAATCTATATATAAGGGAACTTTTTACTGCTATTAGGTTTTAATAAGACACTTTTACTTTTTTCACTGTACTTTATATTCATTAACAACTATACAAAGGTTAAATTTAGCATTTTTTCAACTTTATTGTCGTAGTGGACCCTCAAGATATAGTTCGATAGTAACCAAACTTTGCAGTGTTAGTGAGTTAAATAGGATATAACTTTTGTCGGCTCTTAGAACGCGATAATACAAGCTAAAGTTGTAAGGGAGTTGAATTAGTTAAAGTTAGCATCGATTTTGCATGGAAACCAATGGCTGAAATTTCGAAGCCAAAGTGGACCCTCAAAACATTATCCGATTGGAATCAAATTTTGGCCTGTTACTAAGCTATATAAAAGGCAACTTTTTATTGCTATTAAATTTTGTTATTACAACTTTTGATATTTTCAATGCATCCTAGTATACAGTAGATTACTCGACAAAGCCAGCTTGCGATCTGGGGGAACGCTGTTAGCTCCTCCAGCGGAATCCGAGGTGGCGGCCCCAGAAGCTGAAGCATTTTACGGTACATCATTGCCATATTTAGCTTCTGGAGATGGAGTACTTTTTTCCATCTATCTTCGACAAATTTATTTAGCACTGCGGCACGATTGTTAAAATGTGTGACTTAATTCTCTTTAAGATTTTGCTTAATGTTCCAAGTCATTAAATTTATTTTATGGTCACGCTTACTTCGAACATTTATTCAGCTTAACAGAAAACAAAAATAAAATAAAAAAATCTTCAATTAAAAAAAAAAGTAATATCTCCGTTTTTTTGTTAGCTTTGCTTTCCTTGGGGGGGGGGGGGAGGAGGGGGCTGCACCCTTCCTCCTCCTCCTTTTTCTGCGCTATTGTATACAAGTGTAAATCAACTAAGTATTCTTTTAAGGATGTCTGCCATTTATCGTTTCGTCTAAAAGTTCAATATTATTAATTTTTGGGGGGGGGGGGAGCTGTGACAAACATCAAAGGGGGATTGCCACCAAATGACAGGCCTAGCCCTTTCTTTCAACAAGCGAAGAAACACACAAATAATGTTCTTTTCACAACACATACAAGCTACGTGCCTCCTTAATTATTGAGTGTAAGGTTGTTGCGTCCACGTGCACCAAGGAACAAGCGATTAAGTTAAGCCTAACGACACCACGGCCACTTTTTCTCTATATCGACCGTTTTGAAACACAGATTTTGAACCGCTAGACGAGCGCCATCTAGGGGCAGTGATATTGTTAACCTTGACCGCTTGCTGTCTGGTGGACGTGGACGCACCAAGTATTTACACCCAATAATTAAGAAGACACGCGTCTTGTTTGTGGTGTGAAAAGAAATTTCTTGGCGCAATAGGTACCTTTAATGCACCGCCAGGTGCCAAAATCTTACTAATCGTCCTTGTAGTCAAGGTTGTGGTTTTTGTGAGGCTTTGATTTGGAATTAAAAATCCTTTCTTTCTCTTTGAAAAATCTTAGATGGGAATTGTCGATACTGTCGTTGCGTCCAAAGTTTTTGCTTATTATCTGAGTTTGTTTGTTTATTTTTTTTCCACTTGTGAATTGGCGCCATTATGTTACTGAAGGTCAAACTCGAAGTTAGATTTTTCTATTTTTATTTTTATTACATTTCGTAGGTTTTTGCCTCGTCCGTGTGTTCGGTGCAGAACAGGGTTGCTGACTTAAATAAATACTTAAATAAATTAATGGAAGAAAAAAATGGAACTGGGCGGTCCATTCATTGTAGAAAATGGGGAAAAAACTATGTAATATAGCAGATACCGGTGACTCAGGATTTTTGATTTGGGTTAGGCTACAGATCGCTACGGTTCTAACGGTATACAATGAGGCGTCAGTGCTGTCATATGGCTAAAGGATGCATGAGCTGGGACTGCTGTCCTTTACAAGTCAGCACCCAGAATAAGAATTGCCGTAGCACAAGAAACGAAACGAATATCCAAGCTGATTCCGTATATGTTTGTACTGTATTTTGTTAAAGCAAGTTTGACATCATGGAATACTGCCAACAAATACTGCTAGACGTAGCCTACGTTCAGCCTTACAGTGGAAAGTTAACTTGAGTTATCGCATCTTACCTCAACCAAGCCTACGCGGAGCCCTGGCGGTAGCTACGGCAACTAATACCCTCATATTGCTTTGCCTCCATGCCGCTTCGCACGCAAAAGCATTAGCAAAGGCGTTAGTAGCCGTAGCTACCTCCAGGGCCCCGCGTAGGCTTGGAAGAGGTAAGATACGATACCTAGTTAAATTTCTAGTCTATCGTTTAGCTTCCATTGCGGGAATGACTGAAGGATGTGAGTGACGTCATTTCGAACACCTACGCAAGATGGCGGCTTCTGTTGAATCGCGAAAAGGCGTGTAAATCTAATTTTGCCACTTTGGTATCCTCAAAACTTTTAAAAATAAAGTTGTATTTATGCTCGACGTATACTATAGTAATCACGTGTACGTCTTTAAAAGTAGTATTTTCACAATTCGTTTGACTCTTAATCGAAAGTAATTTCGTAATCGAGACTGATCTCCAGATAAATCCAGCGCCGTAGCTATTGCCTTTGCCGCTGTAGCAGCATTGATCACGACCGCAAATGGCTAAAAATTTCTGCAGCACCCAGTGGCGTAAATAGCTTTTTTTTTGGGGGGGGGGGGGATGTCGCGAAATATGCTGATATTTTTTTTTAATTGCTAGAAAAGTACCAGATTTCGTAAGGTGCTAAATAAAATTGCGAAAGGGCTTTTTAAAGACCAAAAAGTTACAATTTGACCTCGAAACTGCTAAACTAGTCACACCGTCGTTTTGCTCAACATATCTCGTTACATTGCATTTCCCGGTATTCAAACAGAGCAGGATAGAGCATCATCTGTCCAATGTACGAAATTCCGTAAGCGGAATTTCAAATTGCTTGGGTTGGGAGGGAGGCTGCTTAGATCGGCGCAGCGGGAGGTAGATGCTGTGTCCACGCTCGAGTTAAAATCAGGAATTAGAGTTCAGGAAAAAAATGCGAAGATAAGTTTTATGATTTTCTGCTCCACTGACTGACCCACTCTGAATGTTTAACGAAAATTGTTGTTTTTTTGCCTAAAACAAAGTAAAATTAAAATAGTCACGTGGGTAAATTTAGCGTATCTGATGTTTATTTACATGAGGGGTCGTTGACATTACAAAGATGCTTTATACTACAGAGGGAATTTAGCCTATGGGTTCTTTACCCGCGGCTTACATGGCATTGACTAGATTTGATTTGATTTTTATTTGACTTAAAATGCCTTGTTTTGGCCTGATTTGATTCATTCTGAATTACTAACAGGTTTAGCCACACCGTATTCAGATCATATACACAAAAATCAAATCCATTATACCCAATTTCAGGCCCAAAATTGTTCAAAATCGTCTCAATTTTCGACACTATCCCAAAATTAATCCGAAATTATGCAGGACTTCCGTTGAGTTCTGTAGAATTGAATGGAATTGGGAAAGTATTTGTTGGATCGGTCGAGAATTGACTGGAACTAAGGTTGGAGCACAAACAAGTTAGTGAATTGGAACTGATTTGTAGAATGAAGAACGAAAAGTAACTGATTGAAATGGATTTGAGTTAGCAAATAGAGAATACAACAGTGAATTGAATTGCATTGAAACATGACAATGACTTGGTTGGAATTGAGTCTGACTCACGAATTTGAATTAGAATTGATTTGGAATGGAATTGCTTCTCAGTGGAATTTAGGTAGAAATCGACCTGACTGTGATTTGCTGTTCACTTGATGAGGTAATTGACTCAAATATATTCAATAATTGGAGTTATGCCCGTCCATGGTGCAGTACCTCATTTTGAACCCATTCCAACTTCCCCTTTAAAACTATCATTATTATCGCCTCTTTAGCGCTGAACAAAAGAGGGAGGGAAGCGTAAAAGAAAAAGACCAGCCACGATTTATTGTAGGTAGATAGGTTGCTGTTTCTTATCAATGCTCCCATACAACGTAGAGCAGATTGTGGGAAGGTGGCGAAAGGTGCGGAGGTGTGAGCTCTGACTCGTGCTTTGATATCATCACTAAATGTGATTTGCATTTAAGATTTATTGCACTAAAAGGAGGATGGTTATAGTGGGTTTTCTAAACTGTTGTTAGCTAGGGCTGTCTTGCAAGACCGGTTAATTCATAGCGCCGCTGTGTGTGATGCTGGCTCTTAAAGCAACATACCGCCTGGCTTATAACCTTCCGCCAGCCTCACAACTCCCACGCGACGATCACATCCGCGTATTTACCACAGCTAAGGTCAACTGAGACGGTAGCTTCGTTCCTCGCAACGAAAACGTAGCTACTGCCTCAATTGGCATTGCGCCTAATAGTCTAGCCAGCGTAAACCCATTGATTGTGTCGTCACAAACCGGAATGATTCTCGTATTTTAAAATCACAAGTTATAATTTTCTAGGCTCGTGTCTTATAATTTTGCTTCGGCGATCTATTGGAATAATTAATTTTAATTTTTACCATGAGATCTTAAATCTAATAGACCGCATTAGTCTATTAGATTTTACATCTCATGGTAATTATTAGAAAATTAGTAGATGTACAGACAGATATGAGACGTCATGACTATTGTATGCGCGCAATGCATCATTTAGTGACGGGCCATTAGTAAATAAAGTTCCATTATATTCAACAGAAAATCTCGTAGACGCCACATTTAAAAAAGGATTTTTAGCAAGGGAAAGACTAACGGTAAGGAAATAGACCTTTGGGGCCGTACTTGATGTGGAGGATCGAGAAAAATGGCGCTGGGAGGTATATCCCTTTAATTCTTCTAAGAGAATGCGTAAGGTTTTCCCTCCAAATACTGAGTTCGCACAGAACCTTCAAAACCTCGATCACGGTGTCAAGGCCCAGCACCTCAACAACAACAACAACAACATCGTGTCAACATGTCTTAAATATCCAGCAATGCTACCTCACTTACCCACCGGTTCCTCATCTTTACGCCGGGAGTCTTTCGCATCTCTTTTCTATGCTACTCCACGATGCGGCAGTTCTTCCATTGCTCTTCGTTCGACGATCCTCGATCCACCGATCCACCGTTCCCCACTCCGTTCCTTGGGCCCCCTCACGTCTTTGGTGTTTGGGCGTGCTCTTGGTTACTGTCCAGGGCGGCTCGTGCAGGCTTTAGTTGCACTGCAAATGGATTGGCTCTGCAACGATCCATTTGGGATCGATCCACCGGATGACAATCCCTTGGCAACAATCCGCTTTTCAACGATCCTTTGCTCGATCCGCTGTCCGTCGGCCCACCATTCCTAACTCCGATCCTTGGGCTCTTTCACAACCTTTGGTGTGTAGGTGTGCTCTTGGTTCATGACCAAGGCGGCTGGTGACATCTCTACAACTACTCTACAGTTGGGTAGGTTCAGCGGCAATCCACATGGGATCGACCCACCGGATGACAGTCCTTCTTCAACGATCCACTTGGTGACGATTCTCCTACTCGATCCGTAGTCCCTTGATCCTCCATTCCTCGCTCCGTTCCTTGGGCCCCTTCACATCCTCTGATGTATGTGGTGTATTCTTGGTTCCTACCCACGGCAGCTCGTGACATCTTTACAACCAGCCTACAGTTGGACACGTTCTCCGAAGGTCCGCTTGGGATCGATCCACTGGATGACGATCCTTCGTCGGCGATCCTCTTGACAACCACTCCACTTTGCGATCCTCCCCACAGCCGACCTCACGCCGCGGCCATCGTGACATCCCTGTCTTTCATGCTAACTCGGTCGTCTGTAGGATCCCGGCTCAGATTTGGAACTGTCTGCTTCTGCAGATCCGAGCCCGTTGGAGGCTTCGGTCCCCTTTGGGGCACCTTCCTTGTTGTTCACCTGCGTGCCGCGCCCCTGTCGAGGCTTCAATCCCGGTTCAATTCTGCACTCGATGTGTGGTCGCTTCCCTGTAGGATTCCATCCTCCGCATCTGCCGTCTGGACTTGTCTATGTGCGGTTCCATGTCGTGCCGATTCCTACTCCAGCCTTCGACTCTTCTTTCAACAGCCATAGTTTTCTGAAATTCATCTTACAGCACCGTGTTCCTGTCTCCAGTCTCTTCCAGTCACTTGTGCTCTCAAGTCCGCACCAGGATTACTTCATCGATTCCAGTCCAAGGTTACCTCGTCGGTTCCAGTCTCTCAACAGCACCTACTCAGGATGATGTCTGTCATCACTTCCCGACCAAGGTGGTTTGGCATCTTGTCTGTATGCATTCAAACCTTCTTCCCCTAGTGTCGAACCGTTTGTTTCAACCCCTGGCTTCTGCTGTTCCTGATGCTCGCCCATGGGATGCTCGCCCATGCTCGCCCCGGTTCCAGGCTGGAGAAACTTACGTGGGTTCCACAACGGACATTGTCCGTAGGGGCTGCCGGCACGTATCGTGGGTGCTCCAAACCTAGCCCGCCGCCATGGGTGACAAGGTCTGCTAATAAAAATAAGCTAATGTATATTTTCGTTGCAATAAAAAGACTAAAATACCAGGGGCACCTGGTTGATTTTAGTTTTTGTTTGCCCATACGAAAATATACATTACCTTTCACCCACTCAGCCTTCCCTCTGATGGACTAGGTTCATGAGGGTTGGAAGAAAGATGCTGGGGATCGCAGCGAACGACTTATATAGGCGATCTCAGTTCCTGTTATGCGCAGTAGGATACGAACCCGGCAGGGAATCCAACTTTCAAAGCTGGGGATAATAGAGCGCCAAGGGATAGAAACTGTTAATAAAAATAAGGGGTAATGTATATTTTCGTATGGGCAAACAAAACTAAAATCAACCCGCTGCCCCTGGTATTTTAGTCTTTTTATCCTTGAAAGTGTGGAATTTGAAGTTGAGGCTTGAAAGCCTTGGAATTTCGTGTAAATTTCGTTTTTATCCTTGAAAGTGCTTCGAGAACTGCCTTAAATCTTGCTTGTCATCACCCTTCATGACCGTGTTATGTAGATCGTGATCAGGGAAAAAGAAAAGCTATTAAGGACGGCACTTTTATAAGAAATACCTTAAGTTGGCCTTAACTTGAAATTCATTACGGTGTTACCATAGATTAGAAAGTTAACGAGATATCACATATCTTACCTTTTCCAAGACTACGTGACACCCTGGCGGTAGATTCGGCTGCTAATGCTTCTGCTAATGCTTTTGTTTTCGAATCAACACGAAGGCAAAGCATTATCACAGGTATTAGTATCCGCAGCTACCGCCAGGACTCCGCATACGATAGGAATAGGTAAGATGCGGTATGTAGTTACTTTCTAATTTATGATGTTAACCGCAGGCGTCACCGACACAGCGACCTCGTTAATGCTTTGTTGTTGGGTTCCTTTTCGGTGGTAAATCGCAAATTGGTATTAAATTTATCTGGTTTGAAGTGATTATTTGATTTTTAGCGAAGCTGTTTGTATTCTTTGCATTCCCCAGTTTTCTTTTGTTAAAGGTGCCTTTTCACCTTTCAACTCCTATATGCAGCACCTTCGAGCAATATAAAGAAATTAGCGGTAAATTAAAAAAAAAAGGAACAACACTAAGCAGCAGCGCCGCGAATTTTCATAACTATAACGAGATCACGTGACCCACATCAGCCTATTGGATGACGGAGAATCTGGAACATGGATGCTGTGTTTAGAATATGGGCAACGCTATCGAAATGGTGTACAGGCGCCTTTAAGACTATGCTTGTATTTTCGCTTCTCTGATTTTTCTGGATTGATTAAGGACGGAAAAGCCAAAGGCTCAACAAGAGTTAAATAAATACAGATGCAAACCTATTTACGTTGCCTTTTGGACTTATGTGTCAGACTGCCTAAGCGGGGAATTCAGTGGGTTCGATTCCCCTCTCAGGCAGTTTTTATATATAAGTCCAAAAGGCAACGTAAATAGGTTTGCATCTGTATTTATTTTCCTGGATGGACGTAATGTGGATGGGAGAAGTGAAGGTCTGACGAATTTCCATCTGGCAACAGCAGTAGGTTCGACTTTGGAACAAACGGATACTATTTTTCCTTAGCATCTGGAAAGGGTAGTTGGCTTTGGGAATAGTATACGAAACAGCATCAAAGTTAAAGATTGTGTCGTCACAAATCGGAATGATTTTCGTATTTTAACATCACCATTTATAATTTTTTAGGCTAGTATATTATGATTTTTTTCGGCGATCTATTAGCATAATTAATTTTAATTTTTACCTAATTAGTCTTTTAGATTTTTGATCGCATAGTAATTATTAGCCAACGATTAAAATTAGTACATGCGCACACACTGATGAAACTTCAAGGTTATTGTAGGTGCGCAAAGGATCATATTCGTGCAGGATACAGCAAATATAGTTTCCCAATATTCAACAGAAAATCTCGTAGACGCCACATTTTACAACCGATTTTTAGCAAGGAAAAGACTAACGGTAAGTAAACGGACCTTTGGGGCCGTACTTGATGTGGAGGATCGAGAAAAATGGCGCTGGGGGGAATGTCCCTTTAATGCGTGTATGTGTATGACGTTCCATTTTCACGTGGAAACGTTTCAATACACCTTTCGCAATTTTGTGTAAACCACAACAGCTTTCCTCTATCTTCTGACTTCATCATTGAACGGGACAGGTAAGGACATGGAATTAACTCCTTCGTCACGTTATCCTTTTCCTTTTTAGTTTGTTTAGCGCTATGAAGACGAAAATAATGGTCGGTTAACGGTCGACCTTTTTTTGAAAAAAAAAGGCGGCCAGGGTTGACGAAGCTGCTGGCAGGTTTGTCCTCCACGAACCTGAATAGATTACCCGATAGGAGAGGAGGAAGAAGGGAAAAGAGGTACAGGTTAATGCGAAATTCATTTCCAATATGGCGCCTCATTAGTCATTCCAGGTGTTGTTATTGATGTGATCATTATACATTGCAGAATGGATGTGTCACGTATTAATATGAATTCGGATTGTTGAGAAATCCCATATTATATTCGTTGTCTGCCGAGGACATCGGTGTCATAAAAGTTGATGATCCGCTTCCTGGTTACCTAGGAGGACGAAAGTGCTTGAAGACTCGTCCTTAAAGGTCTTCAAGGAAGTATGGGAGCGGAGAAGGTTGTTGCATAGATGTATGTGTGTGAATTAGGACTTTGTTGTTGACGTGCGGAATAACAAAAGGGTTTGTGAATGGCAATTTAGCTAAACTGTTGACCTTCAAATTAATATCACGCCGGCTGAGAGCGCTTCTCTGCCAGTCAGTGCTGGCCAGGGAAGTGTGAGAGGCTATCGGCCTTCAGTGGCTAAGGGATTTTATTCAGGAAAGGAAAGGACCTGGGGGAAAAAAAACGAAATATAAAGTACTGCACTTAACTGCAATATCAAAGGAGGAAAAACTGAGGAATTTATTTATTTTTATTGAAAATCACAACGTAAAGATTAACGGGTACAAAGAGTTATGGCTTGCAACTGATTTTGTGAGGATATACACTAGTAAGCTGAAAAAAAACGTGAGCTTCCCTGTTGGGTTTCGAACCCACAAGCCAAAATACACTAGCCAAAATGCGGTGGTATCGGCTTTCGGTACTAAGTGACAGTTATTCTAGATTCGAAACTAGGGATGCACCGAATACAAAATTTGCCGAATACCGAATATACAACCGAATACTTAACTTGCCGATACCGTATACCGAATATATTACCGAATACCGAATATACAACCGAATACTTAACTTGCCGATACCGTATACCGAATATATTACCGAATACCGAATATACAACCGAATAGTTAAACTGTCGAATACCGAATATTCGGCACCAAACAATGTACATATTCGGCCGAATACCGAATTATTCGGTTCTGTGCCGAATAATGGCCGAATTATAGGTCGAATACCGAATTATTCGGCCGACTACTTAGCCGAATACCTGTAATTTAAACATATTTGATCATTTTTCCTTCTTTTAGAAATGTCAGAAAACAATTCTCACAAACCAAAAACTAAATGGTTAGCTGAACGTTCTTACATTAACACAATTGCATAAATATATACTAAAAAATAGTCGGCCGAATACCAAGAAATCTTAATGCTATTCGGCCGAAAACCGAATATCACTATTCGGCCGAAAACCGAATATCACTATTCGGCCAAATTCAGTATTCGGCCGAATACCGAATATCACTATTCGACCAAAATCAGTATTAGGCCGAATACGAATATCACTATTCGGCCAAAATCAGTATTAGGCCGAATACGAATATCACTATTCGGCCGAATACGAATATCACTATTCGGCCAAAATCAGTATTAGGCCAAATACCGAATATCACTATTCGGCCAAAATCAGTATTAGGCCGAATACCGAATATCACTATTCGGCCAAAATGAGTATTCGGCAAAATACCGAACACTTGAATTTTTGGCCGAATAGGCCGAATAGTTACCGAATATTCGGTGCATCCCTATTCGAAACCCAGTCCTGTCGTATGTCCTTAGTTTTTTCTCGGATGTTTATGCGATTATATCTGCGTCAATTTGTAGTTGTGACCAAAATCTGGATTTTCGTTAGTTCATTCTCATTCCTAGTTGCAATAATAAACGTGTACGATAATTTTACAGTTAAGGCGCCTGCAGCAACGGCGCTCCCAGTAAGGGACAAAAGGGTGCGTTTGATCGCCTCCGAAAAACCGAGTTTAGTAGAAAAATTTGATAAAACTTGATGAAAATTTGATAAACTTTAGGAGGATATTTGATAAAACTTATCAAATCAGGCGTTGTTGAAGTGAAATAATTCTGAAAATGAGATTTTCGGACGTTTCAAACCTACTGAAATTTTTGAATGGGTGAATGAGTGACACGCAAATTAATTTAATTTCTTTTTTAGTCTACAGTACAGTAAGTAATGGCTTTAATTTAACTGAACAGGGCTTACAAAAGCTATTGTTATTATCCCGAAAACAAAATTTGAAGCTATAAGCAAACACTCGTCGTGACATCCGGAAACTACAGTTTAATTTCACTACAGAATTTAAAGTTTCAAAAGTTTACGTCGTTTTGTACGCTTCATGGTATAGTGATAAAAACATTGCTATTACACTACCTAAAGAACAAATACATTAGTAAACATAATAAACTATAGGGGAAAAAAAAGGTCTTCAAAAACGGTCCTTTGTAAAGAGTCTTCCCTCTCCTTATTAAAAACATAATGTGCTAGTTCCACTTCAGACATGAATAAAATATAAAATTGGCTGTAATTTGTAGACAGAGAGGAAGTACAGTTTCTTCCAGGCCATCGTGATGTAGACTTGGTTTTAGGTAAATTGTCCGTGTAGAGTTCATTGATCTCCACCGTCTTGTTACGCGATACGTTTTATTATGTAGAGCTAAGAAGGACTTTGTTTGCATAGATTAAGTTGTCAGGACTCTTAAGAAGTTTTGTCAATGGATGTTTTGCAATGTAGAGTTCCTCTTTTGTGCGGCGGTGTAGTAGCAGCTTGAGACAAAAACGCAGTAATCCTATAACTGCGTGAAAACAGGAGTATATAAAGGCCATAGGAAAGCGGAGTAACGAGTCGTAACTGATTCAATATGACGCGCGTATCTTTTCCTTGCGGCAGTGCAGCAGCTGCAGAAGTTAGCTCGGAAACTACCAGATAGAGACAAATGGTGAAAACCGTTTGTCTCTATTAACACTGGCGATCTTCGTGAAGGGCCACGATCGACGATTTCAAACGGTGGAAAAAAATTTGCCTTTGGTATCACAACTTCAAACTGTGGAGAAAGCTTGGCGTTAGTGTCACGCCTTCAAACTGTGGAGAAAACCTAGCCCTTAGGGCGCCCGCGCACTGAGTGGCCAGGTCGTGCAGCCAGTGGTCATGGCGGCCAAAAAACACTGCGACATGCCGCGCGGCCACGTCCGTTTTTCACTGATAATTCTCGATCACGTGGTGAAAAATGAACCCGGAGCAAGTATGGTCACCCTGTGGCCGTCTGCACGCCGCCCGGGATCCCAGTGGGCGCGGCGACAGGCGGCCGCTGCGGCCAAATATGCGTTGCTACATACAACATAAGCATTCTCGTTGGCCGCAGCGACCTGGCCGTGTGGCTTAGCCGCTGTGTGTGCGTGGGCCCTTAGTATCACGACTTCAAATTATGGCGACATCTTAGCCTTTGGTATTACGACTTTAAACCGTGGAGAAAGCTTGGCGTTTAGTATCACAACTTCAAACGGCGGAGAAAACTTGTCGTTTGGTATCACGACTTCGGATTGTGGAGAAAACTTAGCCTTTGGTATCACAACTTCAAACTGCGGAGAAAGCTTGGCGTTTAGTATCACGACTTCCAACGTTGAAGAAAACTTGTTGTTTTGGCATCACGACTTCAGATCTGTGGAGAAAACAAAGCCTTTGGTATCACGACTTCAAACTGTGGAGAAAGCTTGTCGTTTAGTATCGCGACTTCAAACGCTGGAGAAAACTTGGCATTTGGTATCACGACTTCAAACTATGTAGAAAACTTAGCTTTTGGATCACAACTTCAAACTGTGGAGAAAAGTTAGCCTTTGGTATCCTGACTTCAAACTGTGGAGAAAACTTGGCATTTGGTATTAAGACTTTAACCTGTGGAGAAAACTTGGCGTTCGATATCACTACTTTAAACAACAAAAACGCTTGGCGGGACCCCTAACAAGTTTTGTTTTAGAAGGTGACATGTTTTATATTTTCATATTTTCGAAAATGGGATGAAATCTTTTATATGTTATGTTATAGTTTAATGCTGTCTAGCGTTGGAGATGCCCAACACCCAAGGTTAGCCCAAGGCCAGCTTTTCTATATCAGTTGGCCTTAAGTTAGCCACCCCCTTAAAGCGAATCTTGCTTTAGTTGTTCTTTTGGAAACGAAAATATAATTTTAGAATAAAAAGCTACGCTGTTCCTTCAGCTCCTGTGAATGCACTCTTTAATTTGAAATTTGTGTTTGAACTAACATTTCACTCTGCTGTGCTAAAACAAGTCAGTTAAACAAAGCTGTTATACGTTATTTTAATTTCTAGTGTTTAAACGTGATTTAAAGCTGAACTGATCCCGTCTTTGCTCCCTCGCTACACTTTTTTCTTACGTTAACAGACGGCTTGTTGGGGTGAACGAACTTCGTTGACCCACTTTAGTACAAGTCAGTCAAGTGCAGCTCAATTTTTTAGTACAACGTTTGTTTTAGTAGTGCAGTGAACCGTGTTATTTTTTTTTTAACGAACGCTGTAGATGTTTAGGTGCCGGTTTTTATTTATTTTTTGCTTCATTTTAAAACTTTTAGGCTAGTTTTAGATGTATGGCGGATATGTATTGATGGCATACTGAGTGAGGTGTGACCACGAAGGTGTGACCCAATGGCGTAAATACGTTTTTTTTTTTCTGGGAGGGAGAGGGGCACATTTTACCCTCCTCCCTTCTCGTCCCCTCCAGAAAACCTAATACTATTGTATTTGTGATTATTTTTCTTGCTTCAGTAATGTATGGCTTCACCAAAAAAAAGGTACCTTC
>JAHWFP010116419.1:0-12154 GCA_023313725.1 Lithobius niger | reverse complement strand
GGGGGTGGCGCACAGGAAAGAAGAAGAAAAGCGAGAGAGAAAAAAATCTCGATTCTTTTGAAACCCTAGCCAAAAAAACGTGACTTGCAATTCTGCCTAATTTGCGGGTTGGGTTTGGGTTGTCTTGTTTTTTCTTCCTTCTATTTTTTCACACAGGTGTTTTGCTGTGCTCAGACAACTATATGAGTGAAGGGGTTATGGGATCGTACTGTATGAAATAAAACTATGTGAAAAGTTAAGTTGCCGTTTTCTTTTGGAACTTATTACACAACGTCATTTTTTTTAGTATCGTTTTCGAAACGACCAACTTAAAGGAAGTAGGGTGATTTAACTTTTGTATAACAAGTGCTTCTCCGAACATGTCTTAATTAATTAACAAAAACGGAACGTTAAATGTTTAGAGTAAGGGTCTAAAAGTCAAAACCTAGAAGGAACACGGACAAGGTTTGACAGTAAGGGTGTAGGTGTAAAATTTTGTAAGAGGCTGGTAAGCATTAGACCCTATACCACCCGGTGGTTAGCTTATAGTTCTACTGTATTCGGACAGAAAGTGTGTATGAACGATTGTAGCAGGTTTTCTTTGTTCTTAGAATATTGTTATGGAACTTTAAGAACATAATTTTCTTGTGAAGTTTGACATTTTGTGTCAATTCTTTGGCTAGAAGTTGAAACTGGTACGTTGTTGCCTTGAAAAGAAGTTGAATTTGGCACATTGTTGCCTCGAATAACAATTGGCTCTGCGCTGTCATCGTAGAGGCATGTCTTAAATGACGTCATGCACGCAGGATAGTTATTTTTCACACGGTACGGATTGCGCAAGCCGAAGCGATAAATTGAGAGTGACGAGGAGGGCCTGAATGGCAAATGACCGTGTGGGGGGCAGTGCTCTGAGGAGTTGAAGGTTCCTTATCGGGGAATACCCATGAGTGGCGCAGTGCTTCTGTTAGCCCTGCTCTTTAGAAAATAAAGACATTGGGAGGGGGGGGGGGAAGCGCAAAACCATGGGCGAAACAAAACCCTGGGCCAAGCCGGGAGGCCCTGTACGACTATTGCCCGTGTGGGGGCATTGCGTCTTTGACCAGTAAGCATATGATTACCCATTAACTGAACAACAACATCCCAAACAACAACCAAGCTTCTAGTCACGTTCAGACAACAGTGATAAATGACGTCACAAGCCAAAGTGATAAATAGGGAGAGGGGCAGTGCGTCTGTGTGGGTAACAGGATAGGAAGGGAGGAAAGGGGAGAGGGGAGGGTTAGGGCAGGGAGAAGATGGGAGGAAAAGGGAAACTTACAGGAAGAAAAATACCCAGTCGCAGTTAATGTTCACGCAACACCGACCGAAAACTGGGAAACAACCACGGGCCAAACCAAACCATGGGCGAAAGAAAACCCCGGGCAAAGCCGGATACGATACTAGTAATAATAATAAAAATAGAAAAAGCACTGTTGCGTATAAAATTGTAGGCAATTTAAAAAAGATTAAATTGGTAAGAATTTTTGCACGCAGATTGCACTGTCATGAAAAAAGAGATTTAAAAAAAAGGGGAAAAAAATAAATACAGCAGGTATTGCATTTTGCCTTTTGAGATTGAACGTCGTTAGTTGATAAAAGAATGATCTCCAAACAAATTTGTACAAGTTAAATTAAATGCAAACGGCTACAACAAAAATAAAAATTGCATCATTAACCCCTTCATTCCATGATGTAGAGGTTGGCGACGCAATCCGGTCCCGCACGTTGGCTTGGAGGTCACACCGCCTTCTGGGCACTGCTCGGGGGTGATCGAGTTCTCCTGGAGCACTCTGCTTCGATGTGTACTTCAACACTCCTTCCCCCAAAAATGTTTTCATCGAAAAAAAAGACCACCCGGGGGGGGGGGGCGGGGTTACCCGGAGCCCGAACGGGCCCGTGCCAACACCACCAACACAGGCATATAGAAAAATATCAACCCATACATCCATTACGGTCAGGGGCAGCTTACGGGCCGGGTCAAAATGACGTCAATTTTTTAACAATAGTTTTCATTGGAAAATATCAGCTGGATAATTTAATGCCTATACTTTTTTAATTTAAAAAAATTAAAAAAGTATAGGCAATAAATGAGCGTTTTTGTCGTACAGGCATAAAATGAGCGTTTTTGTCTAGCGATGAGAAAAAATTGGTATAACAATTGAATAAAAATTCAAAGTGGTCAAAAATCAGGGGAGAGGGTTACCTCGGGGAAGGAGAGGATGCAAAAAAAAAAACCAGTTCGCCCAAGCATTAAATTTACCTTGAGCCACCCCCTGATCCTGGGACTCTGGACAGAAGAATAGTTGCTCCAGGCCCCCATTCCTTCCATATGATGCAGCAGCAAGCCATTTATTGGCACCAGCAAGCCAGTTATTGTCGCATTACAGTACTAAAACGAACCTCTAACCTGCAGAAACCAATGCACAAGATTGTACAGCAATGAAGCCAATATTTCCAAACTACAAAAGAAGTGACATCCGAAACAAAACCCACAAGGTTGAAAGTACCCACAAGGTTGAAAGAAGTTTCAGCTAATCAAAGTAGTGATATCGGAACAAATATGGCTGTCACAAAGTTGCTGCAATAGTTGCCAAGCTAATCCCACCGACTATTACTTAAGACGTTATATTAAAAACTTAACCATTGCTACAAGGTGTAGCAATAGTCAGGTTTTTCATTTAACCTTTGATCTTATAGTCGGTGGGATTAGCTTGGCAAATAATACAGCAACTTGGTGGCAGCCATATTTGTTGTGATATCACTACTTTGATGGCTGAAACTTGAGTGGTTCTTTCACCCTTGTGGATTTTATTTCAGATTACTTTAAAACGAAACAGTAAAGCTGGCTTTTAGTTCTAGTTAGTCATAAAGGTCAGTGGATAACTAGTAGGGGGGTAACGAGGGATTCGCCCCCTCTGTACGATTTTGAAGGCGTATTCGACAAATTGGTCCAACCACTTTTTGTATAGCTCAAAAAACCTTGACCATCCTGATGACACATTTTATTTATAAAAAATGAGCATCTAGTATGAAAAACTGAACACATTACACATTTTTTTAAGCATATAATGCAGTCAGCAGAACTGATTTTATAAAAATGATTCCAACGGAAAATAGCGAAAATGCGTCAGTGTCCGGTCCCCGGACCCCGCTGAGAGAGCTCACAGCGCTCCCCCAGAACCCTATAACTTATATTGGTTTCTCCCACTGCACCATTCGGCCAAATGGTTAGTGTTGCCCCCTCAGTACAAAACCCTAGTTATGCCACTGATAAAGGTGGCAGCTTTCTCCCATGCCTAGGTAAAGTTTAAGATTAAATTTACCAGGAGCCGATGACGCGAGCCCCCTCCCGGGGGCGAGGGCCTCATGTTCATTTTTTCCTGCTAATACCAGGAAAAAATGAACATGTTTCGCCCCGGAGGGCCTCGTTTTATTGGCTCCTGCTAATACGCATGGAGAAGAAATGACATTTTCAAGGCTACGTCCCCCTCCTCCTCACGGCTAGTCGGCTTGTTGTTTACAATTCACCTGGAGTTTGTTGTCCGGCTGTACAGTGGCGAGCTGTTCTTACTGATTTCTGACGAATCTCATTTCTCCAAAGGTAGAAACATTTCTAGGAATCATTATTTAGCAGTCCACGTGGATCACGAAGGGGCAGGGCCAATTGGGAAATGGGAAATGAAATAGCCTCGTAAGTCGTGACAGCAGGCACTTTAATGTCTACAGCACAACGGTTCGAAGGGCTGGTGTATTATTAGCCGTCGGCTGTACTTTAGGTATCACGACTAAGTCAACATTATATCTCGGAATTTTTGCGTAGCTTCGTTTACAATGAAGGTGGTACTAAATTTTAAGAAAATTGTATTAAAAACAAAAAATTATAAAAAATAAAAAAAAAGTGACTAGCCTTCACTCTAAAGTATTAAAGTGCGTTGTTACCTTAACCCTATAAGTACCGCCCCTGGCAAGGCTGTAAGCGCTAGCGGGACAAAAGAAGAACGGATAAGTATTTAGACAAGAGTAGCCATTGCACTCCTTTTTGAGGGAGAAAGTTACTTCCGGTGTAGGCAATGTGTGGAATTCTTAACATCACGACAAAAACTTTTTCATTTGAAATTGTTGGTGTATACCCCCGTTAACAAAACTCTATCCACCCCCAGTGTCAGATTGGCCCGCCCCACGTTTTCCGGGGAGGCCCATCACCTCCCAATCCGATCCTGTCCGCCCCTGGTTGGGTTCGGTTTCTTCTTTCCCCCTCCCCTTCTAATTTTACGGTAGAATTTCAATGATTGCTGGGAGGAAGGGGGAAGAAATCACCAGTTCTTGGACACAAACTGAGGGGCGATTGTCGACAAGAAGATATCAAGTTGGGTCATACAGATATTGGTGTTGGGTGCAGTGACAATGTCCCTTGGAAGACGGTTCCAGGTGCTGCATATCAGGAAAGGAAGGGAGACCTCACGGTTTTTGGAGGTGTAGCGGCGTTGGTAGATCTTGAGCACGTTGTTCCTAGTTTGTGAGTAATTGTTGAGGACAAATAGGGATTTATTTGTGTTTGAGGGAGAGTGAAGGAAAGATGATATCGTGCCTCGCGATTGTTTTCACTTGAGTATTGCACATACTGCGGGCTGTATTGCTCGTCTGCTTCTCTCTCCCATACGCTGCAACTTCAGAGCTTACTAAAACTTTGCGTTTGTCAAGTGTGGTGATTATTGATTTCTCGGAGTTTTGAACCAGTGATCTTGTTTTCCCTACTTAACGATTTTTAACTGATTAATTATATTCCGAGTTCATACGTGGCCTTAAACCCCCACATCTGAACCCAGAATCCTCAGTTAAAATCTCCCCTAGACCTTTAATGACATCTCCCCCGCTGTTAATTTGACACGGGATGGTATCGTCTCAACCTAACGACGAACTATGAGCGATATAATTGGGGGCCCGTCCGGTATCTGAGCCCGGGGCCTCTCGCAAACCAAGCGAGAATCACATCCCTAGAATTTTAATGACATCTCCTCCGCTGTAAATTTTACAAGGGATGGTATCGTTTCAACCTAATGACCAACTAAGAGCGATAATGAGGCCGCCTCGGATGCTGCGGTATTTGAGGGTTGGGAGTCAGAGGGCTTTCAAGCGTTCAGTGTAGGAGAGGTGACGGATGGAATGAACTTGCTATTAAACCCTATGCTAGTATGCTAGTAGAAAAGTCTAAAACTATTACAATGTTTCTATTTTCGTTTCTAGTGGTGGCCACTGGCACTGACTGGCATGTATCACACACGTGGATCAATGCCCAATACAGCGCTTTCAGCACTCGAAAGGTTGAAGGTCAACTAAGTGTGAGGATTGGACTAGGAAGCGCCACAGTCCAATTATACGGTAAGTACCTTAACACAAAACCATTTTTATTTCTTTAAATAATAAAAACATAGGAGTCAGTGGCGCACCATGGAATTTCTTTTTTTTTTTTTGGGGGGGGGGGGGGGGCAAAAAACTGAGGATTTCAAAATGTGGTCCGAGAACTCGCTGTACCTTCCGTAACCACCAAAGGCTAGCCACGGAAACTATCGATTGCTGGAGACAGTTAGCACCGTGAGCACACGACGAAAACTTTAGTGCGGTGTTATGGTGGTACCAACCTATGTCGAGTGATCTAGCATTTCTTGGGCTCGGGTTTGGTGGTTTGGAATGCCCTGTCGGCTTAAGAATTTAGGAAAAGGGTTTGCATTAAGTCCCTTTAAAGACCATAAAAGGGACTTAATTTTCCAACAATTTTCAGAACAATTCCGAGAATCCAAAGAATTTCTCCAACAATTTTTAGAATTTTTTCAATTGTAATAAACGTCTGAATAAATGTCTGAATGATAAATGTAATAAATGTCATTTGTCTTCCTTTGTCAAATTTTACTCTCTAATTTCAAGTCGGGGGAGGGGGGGGGGCACTTGTCTCGTTCCCCTACTTCCTTCAGGGCAAAGGGTGCCACTGGAAAGGAGACCCTAGCAAAGCTACTTCCGGACCCGCTGTTCAATATGGTGCGATGAAAAATGGCCGATTCTCCTTCAGCCATGGGATCGATTCAGGCTTATTGTGAATGCTTGTAACGTCAGTTAGTAAACGTCAGGTGTTAAACTACTAACGCCATGTCCAATTGTCCATGTACAAGTGTTTTTTGATGCGCGAATGCGGATAAGAAAACTGGTTTCTCTCCTATCTCTTACCCATAATCCAATAGAAATTAGTGGAGATGGTGTGGGCTCAATTTTTCCGTGCGAGTTGCGCATCTGGTTATGGCCATTCCCTCCCTTTTTTCTCACGATTGTCGACACACCAAAGCTGTTTTCTTTTCTGCCTCTGCTTGTACGCGCGTCAAGAAACTCTTGCACATGGACGAAGAGTAAAGGCCTCTCCAGACAGAAGAAAATTTCGTGCGAAGCTATGCGTAACTACGTGCCTACAAGGTCAACATTGCAGCAATCGTGTGGTTGGTGTTGCGTTAAGGACGAATATTGAAGTCTTTTTTATACCATACTACGTCGGCGTGCAACCGCGAGCAGCCAGTCTGGTTAGGGCTTTATGGTCGTTAATGTGCCTCGAGCTTAGTGACAACTTGGAATCGCCTCATGCAGCAAATACTGTTAGAGCTGGGCCGTTATAAGCACGAACGGTGGAGTCCAACTCTCACCCCATATTAGGGAGGGAAGGTGGAAAGCCAGTATGGTAATCGCATTAGTATTACACCTTCTCCTTCACCAAATGTCTACTCTAATGTGGGATCAGAGTTGGTTTCTCCCGTTCGTTCTTACAACGGTCCAACTCTGCTCTTGTGCAAATGTGTTCGGCACAAATTTCCTACTACTAAATTCGTCGTGGGACCAGCCGCTTGTCTTTTGGGGAGGAAAAATTTAAGTATTCCTACATCTTTCAAACTTACACTAGTTGCTTACAGCATTCTGGTAAAAAGTTTGAAATGGACGCAGGTTTTCAGTGTACCGTGGCGAAGCCGACATCTAGGGGGGCATTGCGTGGGTTGACCGTAAAGACAAGTTGCCACCAAACGAAAATTTGCAGCGTCTAGCGCCATGTAGCGATGTCTAGTTCTCTCTCTAGCACATGCTTGCAGCAATCAAAGGAATGTACAAAGAAATACCTTTTTAAAACACAACAAACAAACCACGTGCCTCGTGGCAGTAATATCGTGAAAGGGATATACCTTCCAGCGCCATTTTTCTCGATCCTCCACATCAAGTACGGCCCCAAAGGTCTATTTCCTTAACCGTTAGTCTTTCCCTTGCTAAAAATCCTTTTTTAAATGTGGCGTCTAGGAGATTTTCTGTTGAATATAATGGAACTTTATTTACTAACGACCAGTCACTAAATGATGCATTGCGCGCACACAATAATCGTGACGTTTCATCTCTGTGTGTAAATCTACTAATTTTCTAATAATTACCATGAGATCTAATATTTAATAGACTAATGCGGTAAAAATTAAAATTAATTATTCCAATAGATCGCCGAAGCAAAATTATAAGACACTAGCCTAGAAAATTATAAATTGTAATTTTAAAATACGAGAATCATTCTGGCGACACAATCATTGACTTGATTCTGTCTCGTGTACAATTCCCAAAGCCAACCGAGACAGCAGCTATGCAAGGAACGCAGCTACCACCCCAGCCGACCTTGGCACTGTAATTGCTCGGATGACGATCTGCGCGTAGCTGTAATTTGGCACGCGGAATGTTATAAGGCAGGCCGGGTGTCCCTTTAACCATTACGGCTAGCTTGCTCCCACAGGTGCATGAGGATATACCAAATTTAGTCTCAGTAACTAATGAGGTGCGTGGCTTGTTTGTAGTAATTTGTGTATTCCTTTGCTTGCTACTAGAGAGCACTAGGTGGCGCTAGATGCTGAGGACTTTTATTTAGTGGCAACCTGCCTTTAAATGGACATGCCCAAGTTTTACTTTTGCTACACTCTGTGTATTAAGAAAAAATAAACGAGTCACACAGACATATTGAAGACATGAGTCCACCCATAGTTCACTCCCATCCATTTGAAACTACGAAAAAGCGTAATTAGTTTTGAAAGGAGTCCGTAGTCGTGCCGTAAATGAACATTATTATTTTTTTTTTTACATATGCATATAATTTCTAGTCACTTTTCTGTATTTACAGGATCAGTACCTGAACTTCCTTTAACCAAAGTAAACTACAATGAAAAGTTCATGTGGTCATATGGTAAGTTTTATTTGGTACCGTACTACTATTTTAGTTTATCCTTGCGTATATACGTATTTTAGGGAGCGTCCTCACGATATAGTTTATTTTCCAACCCCCCTCCCTTCTTACCACATTCTTAATTTCCACCTCATCCCCCAAAAATCAATACAACAATTTTTTTTTTATTTCAACATGCATTTAAAGGACATGTGGGGAAAAATAGTTTACTTACTAAAGCTAAAGTTTGTGCAATTTAGGAATACAGGGGGAGGGGGATAGGTTAGAAATATCTGGAAACAAGTCATGGGTATTTTGAATTCCACAGAATTGACTTGAACCGGATCTAAAAGATTGTTGCAATCACTGATCTAAAGTTAAATTGTGAATATATCACCAAGTATAAAAGGAATAAAATTTAAAAAAAATTAGAAGTTGTGAAGTAATTCTTTATTTTTTTCCCTACAAAAACTGGATGCGTACGTCTTTAAGTAACAGGCCATCCCCTCCTCATCAACAATCATGATCAAGATACACCCCCCCCCCACCCTCCCATTCTTGATGACATAATTCTTGAATGCTCCCTTAACAAATAAAATTGCACATTTTCGTAAATAAAAACATAATTGGTGCAACATAAAAAAAAATCCGCGTCGTACGTAACCCTAAACTCTTTAAGGTTCAAATTCAGCAATTTACACTTGTATGTTAAAATAAAATGGCCTGTAATAGATTTGTCAATGATAGCATTGTACCACCTTTATAGAGTTTGGGGTTTGGACACGCCATTATTTTAAAACGAAAATAAGCACAGATAAAGTAAAAATGCTGTTGCTATGCACCGTTTTTCAGCTATTCTTTTTTATTTAGAATGGCTTAAATATATGGGCCCATTATTACTGAGAGTCTATTTCTCGACTTTGAACCTGTCTGCATGTCCTAGGAGTCAAATTTGGTACACAGGGTTAAATGGGTGAGGGGGCGGTTTAAACTCTCAGCCTTTTCTGAACATGGAAGCTGAAATACGGTGGAAGTTGAACGTGTTACTGGAATATACGACATGAGTAAACTGTCGGACTGCCCTTTAACTGCAATTACGTCTCTTTCCCAATTTTTAACGATTAATGGTTGCAAAAGAAATAGCCAGCCCCAATTGCCGCCTAACCCACAGTGTTCACATTTAGAGGTTTGCTTAAACAATTTCAAGGAGTATAACTGTTCAATCCTACAACCAAATGCAAAATGTCGAGTTCTTTTAGTGAATACATAGTATTTTGCAAGACCTTTACCCTTTCATGCAGAGTTATGTTTACCACTTGGTGTTTTTACTCGAGCTGAGGACATGAAGCGCCACTACCACGACGTCCTGGAGAGA
The DNA here is from genome assembly GCA_023313725.1 of Lithobius niger. Taxonomy (NCBI): domain Eukaryota; kingdom Metazoa; phylum Arthropoda; class Chilopoda; order Lithobiomorpha; family Lithobiidae; genus Lithobius; species Lithobius niger. The sequence continues at coordinate 2,540 of JAHWFP010116419.1, read as the reverse complement.
GGATTGCCCTATCCTGTCCTGACGGCCGCGGAATACCTCAGTGTGGACAATGAAGGATTCCGATGGGGACGATTTTACAGACAAGCTGGTTATTATTCCTACTTCTGCCTATGGTGAGTTATTTATAAACGTAACAAAATTGCTGTGCAGATAGAAAAAAATTAGACTTTTCTATGCAAAGAATTCTTAATATTGAAACTATGCGGACACAAATGATCTCTATTCAAATCCTTTGTACTTAGCACCAGGTGAGGTAATTTCATTAAGTTTGGCATCTGCTTAAACTCAATACAACGTATGTGTTCTAAAGCTGCAGCCACACTGGAGCTTTTCGAGGTTTGAACCTCGATTTCTGCCCGACAAGAAAATTACCATTGTGTTTCCAGAGACAGGTTTGGACCTGAAAACCAACCCAACAAACCTACTCTTCAAAGTCAAGGCTTCAGGGCAATTTTAGGATTCAGTGACGTAAAGAATTTTGGCTGGGCTCCCACGCAAAATTCTGGGTTGGCACCTCCCTTCCATAATTTTTTTGAGAGACGTACATACGTAATAAGACTTGAACTGCATGAAAATAGTTGAGCCGATTTTCATAAAATGTGGTGGAGAGACATTTGCGTAGGATTTAACGACAAAATCCAAAAATCAAAATTGGTTATTTGGTTGACTCTTTCCATGCAACGCTGCAGGTGGTGTTGGGTGGGCGACAGTGTTTCGACAGTACGGACTTCTCTATTGTTGTTAACAAATAAAACATATTTTCTTTATATATTCATCATGGCACAGAGCTACTTGTCGTTAAGCTGAAACTTTTTTTTTATAGTCGTATCTTTTATGGCTGCTCTTAAACCAGGCCGAATCCCTAGAAGTCTTAGCCCATATTCGTTGCTTATGTAGCAGACCTGCACATATGCCCATCTGTTACCTTACTAGGATTGAAGCCCTAGGGATCTAAAATCTTATATTCCCGCTGCGTAGGGATCCGTATATCCCATCTAAGGTCTGTCGCCTATTTTTCGTCGTCACATTTTTTAGTTTGTTCATTAAAAATGGCAACAACAGGTGATTGTTAAATGACTGAAGAGGAGTGATTGGATGCAATTGGTTGACACAAACAATAAAGAAACAATAAGACAACAATGAACCAACCTAGGAACCGCCAGGGAAGCAGTAGCCACTGCATCATTTTGTTTTTTCATCACAACTTATGATGAAAAACAAAATGAAGCTGTGGCTACTGGTTCCCTGGCAGTTCCTAGGTTGGTTCATTGTTCTCTTATTGTTTCTTTACTGTTTGTGTTATCCAATCACTCCTCTTCAATCATTTTACAATCACCTATTGTTGTCTCTTCCTTCCCCTTTTTTTTCTTTTCCTCCATCTGTATTGTCTGTCACTGCTGACTGTTTTTGAGTGTTGGTGTCGAGACTCGAAATCTAACTCTTAACCAGGATCCAAATATGTAGTTTCTAGTCTGAGTCAACTCAGGTTCTCATGATGAAGGGTTGGTGTGAAGTGTTGCTCGGGTCGAGGCGGGTTGCGGGACCATATTTTGCTATTATTTGGAAGAGGCATTAAGATCAATATGATTTTGTGTAACGTTCACAAAACAAAATTTGGAAATGTAATGTCAATTCCGAATGATGTTGCCATTTGGATTTAATTTTTAGGTGCACGTTTTCAGAGATACTGTCGATAACTTGAATGAAAGTTAACCCAACACTCTTTATTCTTTCCAACAGGTCAGCTTTTGCCCTTTGGCTCCTCAGCAACATCCTATGGCCAGTTGATGTACGATACAGTTCCATTTGTCTCATGATCACGGGCAAGTTATTGCTGCTCACCAACTTTGTGTACTCCATAAACTTACCGAAGCGGCCACTTTCCATTCCGTGTGAAGGACAAATGTTGGAATTTTCGTATGGCTGGTGCTACTACTTGACATTTGCAGTAGGTGAGTAACAGGTAGAAGGGACACTCATTAACTGTGAACATTGTGAAAATGTTGTGGAGTACAGCGTACGTGAAAATGAAAACAGTATTGTCTAAAGACAAGGTTTATTGGTACTAGGATATAGTCGATTATGCGATAGTCGATTCTTACCTGGTGGCACACTCAAAAACGCAGTGGAATCACCCAACTGTTCGAATTGTTGTTGCCGTCTTCCCATAATCCCTTGTAAATCAATCAGTCAGAATAAAGTGAGACGTCACTTTTGCTCTTTAGGACTTGCCATTGAGGTTGGATTGTAGTTTTTGAAGGCGCAACGGCAAGTGTGGACCCAAACTGTCTCAAATATTTGTGACTTTTTCCAGTCTGTATGATTGGTTTTGGAGAGTACCGATTGGTCGATGAACTGTGCAGTTAATCATATTTTTTTACCTAATTAAAAAATAAAACAAGTTTATCGACCATAACAATGGTGCAGTGAAAGCAATTTATGCCGAGAAGGAGCAGCTTAGCAAGTAGTGTTTTTAAAACTTATGGTTACATGCCGATTTCTCCTACTTCCCCTTGTCAACTGGACGGCGGTCAAGTCGT